>BQNB010005178.1:40455-103466 GCA_026074375.1 Tanacetum coccineum
AACTTAATTAGAATTTAATTTTGATTTTTAATTTAATTTAGCATTTATTTTCTTAATTTTTAGTATTTAGGTTTCCCAATACCTGTTCCCCGTATTTTAGTATAGATTTAATTTTAGGATTTCCCTATAACTAATTTTGTTTCCCGTAGTTTTTAAGATCCCCATTTCCTATATCTATTTCCCTTTCCATCATATATTCTCCATCATTCAATTTCTCATCAAACCAGGATTACTTTCAATTGCAGCCTCGTTGGGACATACGACCCGGGAATATCTCTTCCGGAATCTTTTTATTATTGATTCTTTCTTGTGTATTTTATCCTTTTGTAGATTTTGACCTTTTTGCCTTGGTTAAGGGCATTTGGTCAGGATCTGCATTTGTGTTATTATATATATATATACTATACCACGAACCAACCCCCATCAAAAAACAACCAGAAACCCTGTTATGCTTAGTGGGGCTTTGCCGGAGATACTTCTTGGGAGATGATGTGTATCCCATTTTTCTTCATGATGATGGTCGGGGTGGGTGTTTTGCATATATGTTTCTTAAGTGACTTGTATGTAGAAAAAATATATGCTAACAGTATGTGTTTGATTGCAGAGATGGATTTGTTCAATCTAATCAGCGCTCTGAATCCTATCGTGATCAAGACCGGCACCCTTCCTCATACTACTCATGAGGTGCCACTGCTAACGGTCATCGCGAGCCGACAGATAGATATGGATGAGCCGGCCGCGACATCAGAGTCTTCCGGGGCACCATCTACCATAGAGAGGTCACCCCTAGATTTTTCTAATGAGAACCCTTTAGAACAAATTAACGAGGGTGACGGGGCGGAAGACCAAGGGCTGGAGACAATGGCTTCCGTAGTTCTTCCTGACGGACCTTTGTCAACCATGGGGGCCGCGCCGAATATAGTTGAAGAGGAGGAAACAGACGCCGATGCACCCCTTGTGAGCAAAAGGCGCCATAAGAGGGCAAATGAGGAGTCCAATGCTAACGCCTCGCGGAAGGTATTGAGGAAGGATTTTGATGCCTCCCACCCGACGCAGAGTACCATCAGGGGTAAATCTCTTGCGTCCATAAGGTTGGGGGCGAGCTCCACCGTTTCCGCACCTGCCACAAGAGACTCCGGCCGGTGCAATGAATCCAGACCCAATATCGTTCGCGAAGCCCTCGTCCGTCCCGGAGCAAGATATTGCCCAGTAAGTAATTTATACCATCATCTTGTTTATTTTTGTAAATATACGAACAAAGTATATTCCCGTATTAGTTGTATATGTTGTATGCTAACAGGTTATATGTGTCTGTCCTTGACCCAGGTCTTCCAAGGGAGCTATCGCTGTAGGAGGTCTAGAGCCGGACCCCACCTCCCCTACTATAGTTGCGTCACCCGGAAGCATATACTAACCTGAGTGGGGTGTGACCAACGGCTGTCGCCTAGACACTCCGAGCTCGTGCCAGGAACTAGTGGATCACCTGGCACCACCCGGATACTTCTCAGAGCTGCGCCACTTGCCGAATGAAGATTTTTTAGGGTAATTTAACATGACTTTGGCCCGGCAAGCAAGAGGCCAAACTGTTAAGGAAATCTGTTGCGCAAGTAGCCCGTTGGGACCAGAGGATTCAGGCCATGGAAGGCGAGAAGAAGAACTTAGAGACATTATTAGAAGCTGAAGCTGATATGAGAAAGGCCACGGAGGCTAAGAATGCAGAGTTGGTTAAGGAGATGGAAAGCCTTCGCGCTCAGTTCATAGAGCTCCAAGTTAGCCGCGACGGGCTATCTCACCAAGTGTCAACTCTTCAGGCTCAGGTTACAGGAGAAGAGAAAATAAAAGCCGCGTTTGAAGAGTTTAAAAAGTATGAGGATGAACGGGTGAGCGCACGGTGTGCTGAGATGGATTCAAGGCTGGATGCCCTTAGCATAGATTTTGATGAGGAGCTATATCCGCATATGCTAACGGCGATCGCTGGTCATCGGTGGGTAATTGGGCACGGCTTACGTCTGGCTGTGCTAAAATGTGCTGAGTCTCTGGAGTTAAGACAGACGTTTGCTAATGTGGTGTTCGCCGGGATCACAAAAGGCTTCTGTGATAGACTGGAGTATGGGGCGGAGCAGGGAGAGGCAAAGTTGGACTTGGCGATGGTTGAAGGTTATGATCTGAAAGCCGAGGGCAAGTTTATAGCGACCATGCAAGCTATGAAGGATCTAAAGTATCCACTCATTGATGAACTGGAAAAGCTGAGGGACGCACCCATGGATGTGCTTATGGTGTCCTTATATTTAGAAAGCGATATTGGGGGAGACGCTCCCCCAATGGATCTGTAACCTTCGTCCGAGTTCGTCACAGTTGAAGATCCCGGTGTACCTTGAGGTACGTGACCCGCAGGACCCCTGGGCTGTTAAGGAAGAAATGTTACTGGAAGATGCCATTGCGACAAATGTAAGCCGCGCCGATAAGAAGAAAAAATGCAGGATAGTGTATCCCACCCACGGTGTGGGCTCTGCTCATCATGCTAGGTCTGACGGCGTTCCTGTATCTGTGCATATCACGGTTTCGCAGGGCCTTGCGATCCTGCTTGTTGATGCCGCGACACAAATAGATGTTCCGGAGGAGGAATCATCCCCCAAGCTAACTACATCCAAGTCGCCGCCCTCAATGTACAATTTAGATTGGCTATAGTACCGCCTGTGGTACTTATACAATATTTTGTTTGTAATATTTTACACGGATGTCCGTGATAAACAATGTTTATAATGCATTATTTATTATGATTTGCACTTGAAGCGTCTTACGTGCTCTATGGGAGTCTTGTTTTGTGTGCCCAACGTCTTAGGTACACATTAGAATAAGGATGCAGGATCCGTGGTCGTTGGGGTTGCAACCCACTTACACGGCAAGTAATTAGTAAGGTACTTAGCCTATAAACATTTGAAGATAATCACAATATTGTGCATGCATCCGTGGAATGACCAATAATAATAAACAAGGAAAAGAGTGAAAATTTTCATGAAAAAAGGTTGCAGGGCTAGCTAGACCCTGCGAAATTTTATTAATATCCTAAAGACAAAAAAGTTAAAAAGAAATAATACATGGATTACTTTATTAGGGGTCCTAATGACAACGAGGTTCGTCCATGCATGTGCTGCGACTTAGAGGTAGCATTTCTTCGGGTTAGCGATATTCCATGTTCGCGAGAGATCCGTGCCGTCCATAGTCCGTAACTTATATGCTCCGTCTCCTAGCGGTTCCGTGACTTCATAAGGTCCTTCCCACTTTGGTCCGAGTTTTCCTCTGGCCGCAGCATGACTTGCGTCATTGCTGCGATAAACAAAGTCTCTGGGTCTAAAAGCAACGCAACGGACCCTAGCATTGTAATACTTTGTCATCTTCATTTTGGCCTTGGCCTCGCAGATTGCTGCGCGCTCTCGCTTTTCTTCCAATAAATCCAAATTTAGCTGCAGCTCCTCGTCATTGTGTACAGTGTCAACCGTCGCGGTGCGGTAAGTTGGCATTCCAATTTCAACGGGTATGACGGCTTCCGTATCGTAGGTCAAGGAGAAAGGGGTGTCCCCATGGCTGGACTTAATCATCGTGTGGTGAGCCCAAAGGACATGAGGAAGTTCTTCTAGCTAATTCTTGTTTCCTTCGCCCAGACGTGCCGGTTTGCCATTTCCACAAGTCTATTATACAATCAATTCCTCCTTTGGTTTGGGTGCTACCAGCAAGGGTAGCTCTGACAAATGTTGTTTTAGTTGCTTGAAGGCTTGTTCCGCTTCTGGGGTCCAGTGGAAGTCACTTTTTTGATGCACCTCTTCAAGATTTTAAATAGCGGCAAGGACTTTTCCGCTGATTTGGAAAGGAATTTATTTAAACTAGCCAACTTCCCATTGAGGCTCTAGACCTCTTTGATCTTTCGTGGGGACGAAAGTTGTAGTACAGCTTCCGTTTTGTCAGGACACGGTTTTATCCCTTCTGGGGTAATCGTGTACCTCAAGAACATCCCTTTCACTGCTCCGAACGTACATTTTTTGGGATTAAGCTTCATGTTTATCTTCGTAATGTGCTGAACGTTTCGTCTATGTCTCTTAGCATTTCAGCCTCTGTGTGACTTTTAATGACCAAGTCATCGACATACACTTCCATGTTTCGACCAACCTGACTGTGGAAAGCTTTGTCTACTAGCCGCTGGTATGTGGCGCCTGCTTTCTTTAGACCAAAAGGCATCTTTGTGTAACAATACACTCTTTGGCTAGTGTGGAAAGCCATTTTCTCTTCATCTGACTCTGCCATCTGTATTTGATGATATCATTTGTAAGCGTCTAAGAAGCACTTAAGTGGATAGCCACAGAGAGACTCGATTTTCTAGTTAATTTCTGGGAGAGGGTAACAATCCTGCGGACAGGCCTTATTTAAGTCCGTGAAATCTACACACATTCGCCAGCTACCGTCATGCTTTTTCACCATGAATGGATTAGACAGCTAGTCGTGGTAATATACTTCTCTTATGATTCCTGCAGCTACGAGTTTTTATACTTCCGCTTGAATAGCTTTCGCGCGTTCCGAGGTCTGACCCCTTTTCTTCTGTCGGACGGGCGAGTATCCTTTTCGGATATTGAGCCGATGTTCAGCTATTGATCGAGGTACTCTTGTCATGTTCGATGGCTGCCACGCGAATATATCCAGGTTTTTCTTCAAGAGTGTGCATAGTTCCATACGTCCTGCTAAGGACAACGTCCCCCCAATTGCCACTTCTTGATCAGGGAAATTCGGATGTATGGTTACTTTAAGGTTTTGATGACTGGTTCTTGCCTCTTTAGGTATCTCTTTGGGTGACGTAATCACCGTGGCACACTCGGAAAGTATCAGGATAGTGCTACGGATAGTCACTATTCCCCCGTCGGCAGGAAACTTAAGCATTCCGTGGGCTGTGGATGGCACCGCTTAGATTTCTCTTATGCCCGGTCTCCCATTGATACCGTTGTATGGTGAAATTAATCTGACGATCATGAAATCCATCCACGCTTTTGTGCAATGATCCGCATCTCCAATTGTCACCAAAAGCCTAAGCTGTCCTAGCGGCCATATAATTTCTCCACTAAAACCGGTCAGCGATGTCCTTGCCGAGACCATTTGGCTTCTGATTTCCGGACGGAGTTGGTTAAAGCAGTTCTCATAAAGTATTTCCGTAGAGGAACCTCCGTCTATATATATACGGTGGAATACAACGAGTGCACAAGGGTCTACGAGCGAAGGGGCTAGCACACCTCACGGTCCACTTCTCATCTAAGAGCTAATAGTAAACCCATGTAAGTCCTCTCCACGACACTTTTGCAATTCATAGTTTAATTGTCGCTTAATTTCTAGACTTGTGTCGCGACCCATATAGGGTTCACGCACCTATATATGTACATGTTATACTTGTGTGGTGCAAAGACCTAATTAAAACGCATGTACCAAGATGGATTATGTCAATCTAGGGCTTAAGTGCCCTATTTATATGAAAAACTTGGACTTAGACGTAAACAATATACATTATACACAAAATGGTAAGAAAACTATACGTGAACTTTCTTGTAAACACGACATGAAGACTAAGGAATGTGTAGGCAACCTTATCTAGCGGGTGCATGTAGCGAACACGACCCTATGCATGCAAAATAAGCTCACATTTGGTATACTAGCTCGTTAACGGTGTCTTAAGAGGTACTAGAACACCTAACGGGCCACTAATGGCTTCGTTTAACCCACGCAGCCCACACTCGGGCCCAACAGGCCCAACAGTGGAGACCCTAGCTTATTAATAAGCTCTACGAGCTTATTGAAACTTATATAGGCCCTTATACCCTTTAAAAACCAAACGAACCTTAATGGACCTTGGTACTAATTTTCAGTAAATGGTTGTTGGGCCAACGAGCCCAATAAGCTCAAAATAAGCTCATCCGAGCTTATCAATAAGCCAAACAGCTTAAGCAAACTTAAATAAGCTTAACGAATGCATTTGTACTACCCGGACTAACTATAATATCTACCAGTAGTAACCATTATATTACTACCAGTACTAATGACAATATTATTCTACCAGGAGTAACTAATATGCTACCAGTAGTAATGACTATATCTACCAGTAGTAACCATTATAGTACTACCAGTACTAATGACAATATTATTCTACCAGGAGTAACTAATATGCTACCAGTAGTAATGACTATATCTACCAGTAGTAACTATAAAGACCTAAATTTCATTTTTGTAAACTTAAAGGACTAATTATGTAATTATCAAAACTAAAGGGTTTACAGTGTAAATGTTTATATTTTATAAACCTAGGGACTAAAGTGTAATATCTAGAAGCTTAAGGGTATATTTGTGATCAAAAATTGAAATAATAAAAACGCTTAAAGAATTTGTCGAATATAAATATAATTCGGAACATTAAACGGGTTTAATTACGACTTAATAAAAAAGTAATATTTATTAAGAAAGTATATCTTTTTTCCCAAGAGGCCACAAACAGATTTCAAATACCATAAACACGTACACCACGCACACAAGTGATAACAATACTATAAATCTAGCAATTTATTGAAATGATTATACATTGAGTCTTTAGCCTAAACTTGTAGACTAAGATTGGCTGGTAATTACTAGTTATTTGTACGGTGTGGTTCATACTGGATATCTAATATCAATTTCCAAGAGGACTAAGCACACAGGTGATTCATAGCCCCAAGTTTTACAATGTGTTAAAATGGTTTTAACATCCTTGGGTGTGAGAACATGCTTTGTTTACAAATTGAGACGTGCAAGTATGAATATTTTATACAATTATATACGTGATTGCATAAGTAGCGATAACCACTGATCCTTTATCATGAACTGCCATTACTGGATTGTGACACGAAAAATGAGTTTAAGATAGATCTATTTGGGATTGACAACCTCCGTTCGCGGGTGATTAGCTATCCACTGTAAAGAACTTAAAACCATGTCGTATTTGTGGATGTTTCGGGAATAGAACACATTCGCGTGCATTCCTTGGCAATATATTGCATTCAATACAAGTCGGAGCTTCAGTGTCATGAGCATTAGGAAAACATTATCACTTTTTATGATGTTTACATGGTTGCAAATCAGACACCTTGTTAAATCATGCGTCCTACTATTTATTTACATAAACCTATGAATTCACAACTTAATGTTGACATTTAACATGTTTTTTCAGTCCAATAAGGCACAAGGTTGCGAATGAACATTGGAAGACAATAATGAAGAGTCAACACTTAAGATTGGGGTCTTATTTACATTTTGGGGTAAAATTTGTATAAACCGAATCTTTATTTAATATTGTTGAACATTGAAACCAATGGCTATGTAACAAACAAGTATTTTGTTAATCCAATGTATCTTTTTCAACGACACGTTTAGTAGTCGTTCTCAGATCTTGTGCTATTGATCCATAAATGTAACGCCCTCAGATATTCAAACATTCCGCTGCGTGCTCAGATTTGAGGGTGTTACAATTGGTACCAGAGCCAAGGGTTATAGAGAACCAGGTCACCAGTTTGAGTCTGGACTATAAACATTTCAAACACTGATATTCACAATGGGAATTTTGCGAGGGACATACATGCATTACATGTTTACATCTAGCACATATATGCTTACATGACATGCATTGCTTTAGCATTAGTAGGTTACTAAGTGATTACATGATTGATATACGTGTATATAAATGATATTACATATATTACTATAAGATATTTATTATTAGAGCTTACAGACATATCATATCGATCCTTCCTATAAGTAATTATACTAATATAATTTTTGCTTTTTGCAGTAATCATGTCTTCTGCGACATCTGCTGTTACCTACACTTCTGTTTACACCGACTCTGAGCCCGGCAGAGCCTTTAGTGGTAGCCTGATGATGAGGGAGGTATCTAGGGAGGCATTCCACGGGTCATCGTATTAGGATACGACGGACTCCCGATACAGCCAGTAGCCCCACCCTCACCAGATTACATACCAGGCCCAGAGGACCCACAGACACCGCCAATTCCTCAAGACGAGGATGAGCAAAGTTACGTTTCGACTGAGGTAGCATCATTACCTCCAGTTGAATCACCTACTGCTGATCACCCTAACATGTGTATTGAGTCCGGATCCCGAGGAGGATCCAGAGGAGTACGAGGATGATGAGACAGAGGATGGTCCGGTTGACTATCCTATGGATGAGGGAGATGATAGAGATGATGATGACAACGATTCATCTAGGGATGACGCCAATGATGAGGATGATGATGAGGATGATGAGGACGAGAAAGAGGAGGAAGAGGAGCACATAGCTCTAGCCGACTCTACTATTGTTGCACCTGTTGATGAGCCTGTTTTCCCACCCGAGGGAACAGAGCCTGTTATACCACCACCCTCCACTAACATTACTATTGGGGCTAGGGTTATCGTTAGGCCTCAGACTTCCATATCCCTTCCACCAGAGGCAGAGGTTGAGAGACTTCTGACCATGACTACTCCATCACCATCACCACCTATCTCACTATCACCACCCTCTGTAGGAGAGCGCCTTGCTAGGTGCATGGCCCCACCTGCACATTCACCACCTTTACTACCATCATCTGGGTGTCCAACCCAAATCCAGACACTCAGGATAGCATCCACTCAGGCTCTCATTGATGCAGTTACTGCCGCATTACCATCACCACCACTACCACCATCTCTATACATACCACCACCTGTTGACCGTAGGGATGACATTCCCGAGTCTGAGCAGCCTCCCCGTAAGAGAGGAGTTGTATTTTGTCCACTCCCTAGCTCCGAGATACGAGGTCAGGGAGAGTTCCACTGCTAGACCTACCAGAGGTCAAGGGATAGATTATGGGTTTGTCATCACGGTAGATGCTGAAGAGAGGCGACAAGGGATTAGAGGTGTTGGGTATGGGATTTAGGTACGATGGGTAGATCCTCAAGGCAGTTCCAGAAATAGCACTATACCGGGGAGAGGTCAATACTAGGGTCACAGAGCTTGCTGAGCTCCATGAGCATGATACACAGGACTTGTATGCTTTACTAGAGGATGCTCAGGATAGTAGGTCTCGTATATCACAGCGAGTCGATATGGACTCGCAGCGGGTCGATTTACTTATGGGGGATAGGATGACTCTCCAGGAGACAGTATGGATGGTGGAGGAGGAGGCCTATGCTTCCCGAGAGGCTTGGGCTCACTCGATAGGATTGAGTCAGACAACTCATCAGGAGCTTCAGACCCATCGTGATCATGTGTATGCACACGAGACCCATCTCCAGGCACACCAGACACAGCTACAGCTGTAGAGTACTCTCATTCAGACACAGCATCAGGTACATGAGACTCGCTTTCAGATGCAGCAGGCTGAGTTAGCAGCGCTTCGAGAGACTGATCGTAGGCGTCAGGACCAGATGGTAGAGACTCTCTGAGTCATCAGAGATATGAGGCGAGAGATGAGCAACAGCATCTGATTGTTAACACTGGCGATATGCAGCATAGAGATCCAGACAGCCATGACAGAGACTAGGATTCCAGATCACCATGATGCTTCTGGGATATCGACCGTCACTATCTAGTGATTTAAGTTATAGTATCGTTCTAGGTCATTGTACATATCATGATAAGTATTAGTGGTTTTTCCCCCTGCAAGCATAGCCTTAGATCTTTTGTATTATATTATGTGTACTCCGACAACTATTTCATGTAAAATTTTCAAAGTTATGAGTGAAATGGATGTGTTACTTTGTACTATATACCTCTCTTGTGTTGATTATCTCATCTATACATTATTATATTCTGTCATATAACCTCATGTTTTGTCTTTTGTGATATAGACAAATCATGGCACCTACGACCAGAAGAGGACCAAATACCACTGTTAACAACACCAACCCAAATAACATGACTCCAAAATCCATCCAAGCAATGATTGACCAAGCTCTTATGTGAAACTCACCAATTGAGAGGTGAAGCCACAGTTACGCATGGGATAACCGAAGGAATGTGCAAACTGCGCGCCCTTATTTTTATGCTGACTTCATGAAGTGTCAACCTTTAAACTTCAAGGGGACTGAAGGCATGGTCGGTTTAACTCGGTGGATTGAGAAGATGGAGTCAGTTTTCAATATCAGTGGTTGTGCTATTGAGAAACAAGTAAAGTTTGCCACCAGCACATTTTGGGTGCTGCTTTGACTTGGTGGAATGTCAGATGAGAAACCATAGGTTCAGAGGCATATGCAATGAACTGTGTGAAGTACTCAAAAAAAGATGACGGACAAGGAAATTGACCGCAGGTGAAATCAAGAAATTAAAATTTGAGTTTTGTGAACCTAAAGGTCAAGGGAAACGATGTTCCAGCATACACTTATACGTTTCCAAAGAAGTTAACCCTTAATATGTAACCAAGTTAGTTGCCACGAAACGAGAATGTTGACAAGTCAACATGACTTCCTCAACATTTATGGGAACGTCAAGTCTGCCAGACCCAAGACGTTGGATGAGACTATTGAGTTGGCCAATGACTTGATGGATCAGAAACTCCGCACCTACGCGGAAAGGCAATCTGACAACAAAAGGAAGGCTGGCGATTCGTCCAGAAACAACCATGGTCTCCAGCACTAACCCTTCAAGAGGCCAAAATGTAGCCAAGGCCTACAATTATGGGGACAGGCAAAAAGGAAGCCTTATGGGATCACTGCCCAATGCACCAAGTTCCATCTTCGACCACAATGGCCCTGCAGACGCGCAACGTTGCCACAAGTGGCAACAAAATAGGGCACTTTGCTCGCGATTGCATAATACTGTAACTCCAAATGTTGCTAACACTCAGAAGGCAATGGGGCAGCTCCCAAAGGAAATGGTTGTTTTGAGTGTGGAGCACCAGGGCATTTCAAGAGAGATTGTCCTAAGCTGAAGAATAAAGATGGAGGAAATGGAATGCACAAGGCTGGGTTTATGCAGTTGGGAATGCAGAAAAGAGGGGAAATGCACCGGGAAACCCTGATGCCAATATCGTCACGGGTACGTTCCTCTTAAATAACCACTAGGCATCTATCTTAATCGACACTGGTGCTGATAGAAGCATTATATCACAGCATTAGTTTCATTGATAAACATCGCCCCAACTCCATTAGAAAATTATTATAAGGTCGAATTAGCTGATGGGAAATTAGTCGGGATAGACACTATTATATGAGGTTGCACTTTAAATTTCTTAGATCATCCGTTCAACATAGATCTAATGCCCGTAGAACTAGGTAGTTTCGATGTCATTATCGGTATGGACTGGTTAAGAAGATGTCACGCCGTGATCGTGTGCGATGAGAAACTTGTTCAAATTCCTACGGGAATGAAACTTTGGACTTTTTGTTGCAACGAAAGAATCAACTGGAGCGGAATCCCGGGTTTGACAGTTATCTCATGTGTTTTTATTCAAAAAGCCCAAGTACATGTCCAAAGGATGCCTAAGTCTTTTTAGCACAGATATCCAGCCAATGAAAGAGAGGACAAGTCGGAAGGAAAACAGATAAAGGACGTACCAATCGTCCGAGATTTTCCTGAAGTATTTCCCGAGGACTTGCCAGGTCTTCCTCCAGCTCGACCAGTGGAATTCCAAATCGACTTAATTCTAGGAGCCGCACCCGTAGCTCGAGCACCGTATCGGTTGGCTCCATCCGAAATGAAGGAATTATCAGAACAATTACAAGAACTTTCTGACAAGGGATTCATAAGGCCTAGTTCCTCACCTTGGGGAGCCCGTTCTTATTGTGTCAAAAAGAGAGGATGGGTCGTTACAGGTTGTATCGGACTACCGTGAGTTAAATAAACTGACAGTAAAGAATCGTTATCCACTCCCGAGGATCGACGATTTATTTGATCAACTTCAAGGATCCAGTATTTATTCGAAGATAGATCTGAGATCAGGATATCACCAGCTTAGAGTACGAGAACAAGACATTTCAAAGACGGCATTCCGAACTCGGTATGGTCATTACGAGTTCCAAGTTATGCCATTCGGACTGACAAACGCACCTGCGGTATTCATAGACCTCATGAACCGAGTGTGCAAGCCTTACTTAGATAAATACATAATTGCCATTCATCTTACATACTTATTTATTCAAAGACGAGAAAGAGCATGAAGAACATCTTAAGGCAATTTTGGAATTGCTTAAGAAGGAGCAGTTGTATGCTAAGTTTTCAAAATGCGAGTTTTGGATCCCGAAGGTACAATTCCTCGGTCATGTCATTGATAGCGGAGGCATACATGTAGATCCAGCCAAGATATAATCTATCAAAGATTAGGCATCTCCTAAGACGCCAACTGAAATCCGCCAATTTTTAGGTCTTGCTGGTTACTATCGAAGGTTCATTGAAGTATTTTTCAAAGATATGGCTAAGTCAATGACGAAACTTACTCAGAAAGGAATCAAGTTCGACTGGGGAGAAAAGGAAGAGAACGCTTTTCAGTTAATAAAGCAGAAGCTGTGCAGTGCACCAATTCTGGCTTTACCTGAGGGGAGCGAAGACTTTGTGGTCTACTGTGATGCGTCACACAAGGGTTTAGGTGTTGTATTAATGCAGAGAGAGAAGGTGATTGCTTATGCTTCTCGACAACTAAAAGTTCACGAGAAGAACTACACCACTCATGATTTAGAACTTGGATCGGTAGTGTTTGCCCTAAAGATATGGAGACACTATCTATACGGAACCAGATGCACCGTGTTCACCGACCATAAAAGCCTACAACACATTCTCGATCAGAAGGAGCTTAACATGAGACAACGCCGTTGGCTAGAATTACTGAGTGACTACGATTGTGATATTCGTTATCATCCCGGGAAAGCAAACGTAGTGGCCGATGCACTGAGCCGTAAGGAACGGACTGAGCCATTGCGGGTTCGAGCCTTAGTTATGACAATTGGTTTGGATCTCCCCAAACGAATATTAGAAGCTCAGATCGAAGCCCAGAAACCAGAGAATCTCGTGAATGAAGACGTAGGCGGTATAATCCGAAGGGATATACCCAAGGAAAGATTGGAACCACGTGCCGATGGAACACTATGTTTACACGGCAGGAGTTGGATACCTTGCTATGGAGACTTAAGATCCGTGATTATGCACGAATCCCACAAGTCGAAATATTCTATCCATCCTGGTTCTGAAAAGATGTACCAAGATGTGAAGAAATTATATTGGTGGCCAAACATGAAGGCTGACATCGCCACGTACGTTAGCAAATGCCTGACATGTGCAAGGGTCAAGGCCGAACATCAAAGGCCATCAGGATTGCTAGTACAACATAGATACCCGAAGAGGAAGTGAGGATAATATCACTATGGATATTTATCACCAAAACTTCCTCCGATCGTCAAAAGGTTTCGACACCATCTGGGTGATTGTGGATCGACTTACAAAATCTGATCACTTCCTACCAATAAGGGAGAATGATCCATTAGATAAATTGGCAAGGTTGTACTTGAACAGGGTAGTGGCAAGACATGGGATACCTGCCTCAATTATCTGTGATCGTGGACGAAAGATCACTGTTCAAATTTCTGGAATTCCCATTTCAGAAGCTTTGGTACAGATATTGAGATATGAGGCACTGCGTATCATCCAGAAACTGATGGCCAGAGCGAGAGAACTATTTAAACTCTCGAGGACATGCATGTGTTTTGCAGTGATCGATTTTGGCAAAGGCTGGTTAAGTAAAAATTTTTGCCATTGGCCTAGTTTTTTCATACAGACAACAGTTATCACGCTAGCATAAAGGCCGCCCCTTATGAGGCACTGTATGGGCGAAAATGTCGATCACCGGTGTGCTGGGCCGAGGTTGGGGAAGCCCAACTGACTGGTCCGGAATTGATCCAAGAAACAACGGAAAAGATCGTCCTGATCAAGCAAAGGATGCAAGCTGCTCAGGATCGACAAAAGAGCTACGCCGATCGAAAGCGCAAGCCGATGGAGTCTGAGGTTGGGGACAGAGTTATGGTCAAGGTCTCACCTTGGAAAGGGGTCATACGGTTCGGTAAGCGGGGCAAGCTGAACCCGAGATATGTTGGACCTTACAGGGTGTTAGCCAAAGTTGGGAAAGTTGCCTACAGGCTGGAACTTCCTCAAGAGTTGAGCAGAGTTCACCATACTTTCCATGTGTCTAATCTGAAGAAATGTTACGCTAACGAACCTTTAGTTATGCCGTTAGAAGGAATTCATGTTGACGATAAGCTTCAGTTTGTGGAAGAGCCCGTTGAAATCATGGAACGGGAGATCAAACGATTAAAGCAAAGCCGGATACCATTGGTTAAGGTTTGCTAGAACTCTAGGCGGGGCCCTGAGTTCACAGGGAATTTGAAGATTTTGTTCAAACAAAAATACCCACAGACTCTTCACAAACCGACATTCGTCATCACTATGTAGTCCTTAAGCATTAAGTACAAGCACATTTAACGGTGGAGAATGTAACATTTCTCAAATTTCAGTCATTTTTACGACTCCTATTATTAGTCACTATTTATTTTGGCCCGATACGCGTTTACTTTTAATTTTACTTTTGAGCTAAATTGCGTAGACTAGAAATAATCTTTTAATGTAAACGGTCATCAAATAAATTAAGGTTTACATCCACCAAGTAAGAAATAATTATCAAGAGGATAATTATGTACCTTTCGTATTTTATTTTATTGGCATGCAAAGGGTTACCGTATCGCAATAAAATACGATGAACACACCCATAAAATACCTAGAACATTATCTTAGACTCACAAACCAATACCCGCTTTAAACACCTTAACACAAAAAATTTAATCAATTTTTGTGCATAAAACCCACTAGGGGTCGTTTTTATTAGGGGTCAAAACAAGTAGGAAATCTTTCTAATGATCTTAATAGTACAAGTCACTTCTCTTAACTCATTAATACTTGTCCTAATGGCTCATATTAATCTTTACACATTGGTTAAGAACCATTGTGCCTCTTGATTCCTTTGTGGCCGGGAGACTAGGAAACCAACACACAAATCTAAAAGATAGCTAGCTAAGCCAAATCTTGTACATCTTGAAGAGTTAATATAAGACAGGTACTAAGATGGTTTACGTTAAAACCAATTGTTAGCAACTAAAAACTCAAAAACCACTCCTAATGCACACATTTGGTTCGGATTGTGGTGGTTGTGAAACCAAGAGAGCTAACTAGCTTCTCATCCTATAAATAATATTCACTAGCTCACTTAACACATTTCCAAACTCTTATATACCTTCTTCTCTTATTCGGATCACAAAACATAACCATACACTCCTATTTGTCACATTTGAGAACACGAACACAAGCTAATGGAAAATACAACGAGTGCACAAGGGTTCACGAGCTAATGGCAAGCACACATCACGTCCACTTACACAATCTAAGAGCTAATGGACCCTGTAATCCTCCACGACACTTTGCAATTTCCATAAGTTTATTTGTTGCTTGATTTCTAGACTTTGTCCTCTACCCATATAGGTTCACGCACCTATATATGTACCATGTTATACTTGTGTGGTGCAAAGACCAATTAAAACTCATGTAACCAAATGTATTATGTCAATCTAGGGCTAAAGTGCCATATTTATATGAAAAGACTTTGACTTAGACGTAAACAATAATACATTAATACACAAATGGTAAGACACTATACGTGAACTTTCTTGTGAATACAGACCATGAAGACAAGTAATGTTATCAACCTTATCTAGCGGGTGCATGTAGCGAACACGACCATATGCATGCAAAACACATTTGGTATAGTAGCTCGTTAACGGTGCCTTTAAGAGTACTAGAACACTAACGGGCCACTAATGTCTTTCGTTTAACCCACGCAGCCCACACTCTAGCCCACAGGCCCAACAGTTGGAGACCCTACTTATTAATAAGCTCTACTAGCTTATTAAGGTGGCCTAAGAGCTTAATTGAAACTTAAATAGGACCCTTAAACCCTATAAAAACCAAACGAACCTTAAGGACCTGGTACTAATTTCCATAAATGGTGTTGGGCCCACTAGTCCCAATAAGCTCAAAAAAGCTCATTCGAGCTTATCAATAAGCCTAATGCAGCTTAAGCAACATAATAAGCTAACGAATGCATGTGTACAACGCCGGACTAACTATAATATCACCAGTATACCATTATTACTACCAGTAGTAATGACAATATTATTCTACTATGAGTAACTAATATTGCTACCAGATATTAATGACTATATCTACCGAGTAGTAACCATTATATAATACCAGATACTAATGACAATATTATCACCAGTTGAGTAACTAATATGCTACAGTAGTAATGACTATATCTACCAGTAGTAACCATTATATTACTACCATTACTAATGACAATATTATATCTACCAGGAGTAAATAATAGCTACCAGTAGTAATGAATAATCTACGAGTATAACTAAAAGACCTAAATTTCATTTTTGTAACTAAAGTACTAATTATGTTAATTATCAAAACTAAAGGTTTTACATTGTAACTTTTAAGATTTTATAAACCTAGGGACAAAATGTAATAGCTAGAAGCTTAAGTGTAATTTGTGATCAAAAGTGACATAATAAAACGCTTAAAAAATCGGTCGAATATTAATATATTCAGACATTAAACGGGGTGTAATTTAACGACTTAATAAAAAAGAATATTTAATAAGAAAGTTATCATTTCCAAGAGCCAACAAACAATTTCAAATACATTAAACCCGTACACCCCACTACAAGTGATAACATAATATATACAACTAAGCAAATTTATGTAGTTTATACATTGAGTCTTTAGCCTAAACTTGTAGACTAAGACTGGCCGTATTTACTTAGATATTTGACAATGTGGAATTCTACTTGGATATTCTATAAACAATTTCCAGAGGACTATTCACTCAGGTGAGTTCATAGCCCCATGTTTTACAATTGTTTAAATGGGTTTACTCCTTGGTGGTGAGAATAGCTTATGTATTACAAATTGGAGCAAGTGTACATTTAATCAATGATTACGGTTTTGCCAAGTAATCGATAACCCACTAGAGCCCTTTATCATGACTATCAATTTACTGGATTGTGGCGCGAATGTTATAGATATGATCTATTTGGGATTGACAATCCCGAACAGGGTGATAAGCTATCTCCAACTGGTAACGAACGAAAACCAAAGTTCGGATTTGGTATGTTTCTGGTTAGAACTTCATTCCCGGTCATTCCTTGGCTATTTAATTGCAAATCAAACATGTCCGAGCTTCAGTGTCCATGAGCTTAGGAAAACGTGAATAACTTTTTATGATGTTTGCATTTGGTTGCTAAATCATAACCCTTGAAATCTTTCGGTCCACTATTGATTTTATATAAACTATGAATTCACCACTTATATGTTGACGTTTATTAAAGCATGTTTTTCCAGTGTCAATAAGGCACAAGTGCGATGATACAATTGGGAAGTCAATAATTGAAGAGTCAACAGCTTAAGATTTGGGGTCTTAATACATTTCGGGGAAAATTGTTATAAACCCGAAATCTTTATTTATATGGTTGGACAATTTGAAGCCATGGGCTTATGTAACAAACAAGTATTTTGTTAATCCAATTATCTAATCAAATGACACGTTTAGGTAAGCGTTCTCAGATCTTGTGCTATTGATCCATAAATGTAACGCCCTCGGATATTCAAACATTCCGCTGCGTGCTCAGATTTGAGGGTGTTACAATAGCCGCAGAGAGACTCAATTTTCCAGTCAATTTCTGGGAGAGGGTAACAATCCTGCGGACATGCCTTGTTAAATCTACACACATTCACCAGCTACCGTCATGCTTTTTCACCATGACTGGATTGGACAGCCAGTCGTGGTAATACACTTCTCTTATGATTCCTGCCGCTACGAGTTTTTGTACTTCCGCTTGGATAGCTTTCGCGCGTTCCGGAGCCTGACCCCTTTTCTTCTGTTGGACAGGCGAGTATCCTTCCCGGATATTGAGTCGATGTTCAGCTATTGATCGCGGTACTCCTGTCATGTCCGATGGCTGCCACGCGAATATATCTAGGTTTTTCTTCAAGAGTGTGCATAGTTCCGTACGTCCTGCTAAGGACAACGTCCCCTAATTTGCCACTTCTTGATCAGGGAAATTCGGATGTATGGCTACTTTAGGTTTTGATGACTGGTTCCTGCCTCTTTAGGTATCTCTTTGGGTGACGTAATCACCGTGGCGAACTCGGCAGGTATCAGGATAGTGCTACGGATAGTCACTATTCCCCCGTCGGCAGGAAACTTAAGCATTATGTGGGTTATGGATGGCACTGCTTGGATTTTTCTTATGCCCGGTCTCCCAATAATACCGTTGTATGGCAAAATTGATCTGACGATCATGAAATCCATCCACCACACCCCCTACCCCAAGCCCGCATCACTCCACCACCCCTCACCACACTCTTTAAGACAACAACACGCTTTTACAATGTCTGCGTCTCTAATTGTCACCAAAAGCCTAAGCTGTCCCAGCGGCCATATAGTTTCTCCACTAAAACCGGTTAGCGATGTCCTTGCCGGGACCATCTGGCTTCTGATTTCTGGGCGGAGTTGGTTAAAGCAGTGCTCATAAAGTATTTCCGTAGAGGAACTTCCGTCTATATATATGCGGTGGATCATATGTCCGCCGATTTCTGCTTCTATGACGAGCGGACCCTCTGTCCCATCACTATCGGCTAGTGGCGAAAACATAATTTCGCTGCCATAGGCGAAGCTTTAGGTCATTTTTTGCTTTGTCGTCCTCTGCCATTGCTGTATCATATAGATTGCTAAGGATTTGTCTTTAGTCGGGGCCTCCTTCTTTCCGCTCTTTATTTGATCCCGACCTTGCTTAATTTCTTTTATCAGATGCAAGAGTTTGCCGGCTCGAACCAATTCTTCGATCTGCTTTTTCAACTGCATGCACTCGTCCGTGCTATGCCCCTTATCGTTGTGGAAGTCGCAAAACTTATTGCTACTTCTTTTTTCAACCGGGGTTACCATAGGTGGCGGCGGTTTAAACTTTCCTGCCTCGGTCGCGAGGATTTCCTTGGGCGTTTTGATAAGGGGAGTAAACCTACTAGACCCCCGTCCTTCCCTTGGCTGACTTCGGAAGTCAGATTTTCTCTCAGTGGCCTGCCGCTTGGAATGGTCTTGTGATTTCCACGATAAGTGACCTTTCTTTTTAGAAGCAGCAGCGGCTTCTTCTCGTATGAAGGCAGTGGTAATTGTCATCATTTCTTCCAGGGTCTTTGGGACATGTTCATTGAGACGTTTTGTTAGTTCGGGGTTGTTTACCCCATGCATGAACCCGGAGATCCGCATGCACTCAGGGGCTCCCTTCATGCGACCGGTTTCAACTTTGAAACGCTCCATGAAATCCTCAATGGTCTCCCCGTCCCTCTGCTTGATGTTGTGAATTTCCACTGGATCTTTTACATACTTCTTTAGCTACATGAAGTATGCAAGGAAGGCCGCTTTAAGACCCTTGTACCCATCTATACTTTCTGGAGGTAATTCATCGAACCATACCCTCGCAACTCTAATCAAGGTAGAGTTGAACATATGACACCATGTAGGCATTGCCCAACGTTCCACCTGTGCCGCAGCTTGTGAACATTATTAGTGTTCTTCGGGGTCCTCTCTGTCCATCATAAGTTTTTCACATTGTTAAGACAGCGCTCTTTCGCGTAACTTTTTAAAGTTGCGGTTTGAGGCGTGAACGGGGTCCACACCTCCGCAAGACAGGGTTTGGACATGTCATCTTCATCTGCCAACCTTCGCCTTTTTGTCTTTTGAGCTTCCCAGTGGCCCTCCGTTACTTGTACTGAGCTTCCGTTCCGCGAAATGATAGGAATCATTTCCCTTCACTTTTTTACCATCGGCGGGATCGACTTCTGGTACTTAGTATTGTAGTTCCCGAGAGTACTATCGACCATATGATTCTTTCCGTGCCGCGAGAACGATCTCCGGTGAGGGAATGTTCCCTATGTGTGGGAATAGCCACTGAGGGAATGACCACTGCTGTGAGAGGCTCTCTCGAATCTGCCTTCCTGGCCCCCGAGAATTTATCACGAAGTTGCTCATAGAACGCTCTTTCTTTGCTGGCTTCAGGCGGCCTAAACACGTTTCCTATCATCGCGTCTTTCACGACCCCGTGGCCTAGACCTCTCAGGTGATCTCGCGGGCGAATTTTTCCCCCTGAGTTTAAGGAGTCTCCCTTTCCCTTCGGTTCTTTTGGAATTTTCTCTAAAAATTAAGTTTCCCCCCCCCCCCCCCCCTGGTTTGGACTTCTTTCGCTGTCACGTCGTGTCTTTTCCATGTTGATTTGGCAGAATGTCCTTCGTTGTCTCTTCGCAGAAGTCCATGGATGTTCACTCTGGGTGGCAGTGCATCCGACGCTTTTTCTTTCATTTTAGTTTTTTGTGCGGTGGTCACAGAAGGGAGTGCTTTATCCATCATGCTCATTCTAACGAAGTAATTCCAGGTATCGGGGTCCACGGATGGCGCAGCTTGTAGAAACAAAGTATGGTAGGGTCTACTTTGATCCGAATAAGCTGCTATTCGGATGTGGAGCACCTTATCTTGTTACCAAGTGAATTCGTTGAGAGGACCCTGCACAAGGAAACAAACACCGTTAATCTTATCGTGGGAGCGGATCCCACGATTGGACAACGGCGTGAGAGTAAGTATACGGTTTAGAGAGTAATTGTATGTGGTTAGGGTTTATGAGATACCTGTATTGACCATGATTATGCTCCTTTTATAGGCTGAATACCCCTTAGGGTTTTCGTAACTTTCGGCCCAAGATGCGGCCGGGATTGTCGGGATTTGTTATTATCCTCACTGGTTCAAATAAGTAAAGTATATCTTTTGTTTGAGTAGTTTATCTACTCTGAAAAATAACTCACAAAGGTACCGCGGCTACGGATAATAGCCGCGACATATGGATCCAAGAAGCACTGTGCCCGTGACCGCGATTCGCGACCGCTATACATGAGCCGAAAGCCCATTAGTATCTACAAAGGCCATAAAAGTATTAGTGGGTCGGGCCGGTCCATACTATACGTCATCAACTATATATAGCAACGCCTTTTCCTCCATGTTCTAGTGACTGACCACACTCTAGATGATGTAGCTGCTGAATTGCTAATGGGCTACCTTGCATCGTGAAATCTCTTTCAGCTTTTCAAGGCGGGCTTAGCAAAAAAGGATAGTTGGAAATGAAGATACAAGGGGTTTATTTAAACGTGCAAAATAGTGGTAGTTGAATAAAATTTAAGATATGAAATGATGAATGAGGGTGGTTGAATGAGTTATGAATGTGATTAAATGGTATGCAGTAAAGCTCATAAAGCTCTATGACTAGTCCATTCTTTATAGCTTATGTCATTCTAAAGGCACCTCAAGACTACAATTTATTGAACTAAATCTGGTAAAACAATAGTGTTAACCAAATTCAGTGGAATTTAAGTTGAGGATTGAACACGTTATAAGTTGCTCCTATAGTCTCATCTCGAGTATTAAACGAGAATTTGAAAAACCTAATAAGCTCAATTTTCATTTTCGTTAAGCTTATAGACTTAAATAATCTATAAACTTAAGTTGATAAACTCGTAAACATTCCAAACACCTCTTCCTAATATTAAAATGTCCAAAAAAATGTGAATACAAGTTTTAACACATACTGTATTTTTTTTTTCTTAATAGACAGTTAGGTTTTCTAAAACCTTACTAATCTACAAAAGCATGTGACAGTCTTGTTAAATAAATTTTGATATTATCATGATTTGCACTATTGGTTTGTAAAACAATACCATAATTTCACTTTATTGTAGTTGAGTTACTAGTAAGGCTACAGTTATCGGTTCGGTGAGAGCATCCGTGAGCAACAAAAAATTACAGTGAGCCACTAATTGCATACTTCCTCACGAGTGAGGGATGGGTAAAAAACCTCACGATGGTGAGCCTCCCACTTTTGGGGCATTGTGTAACTCTATAATATTTAATTAGTTTGTGTGGTTGGAGTATAATTTAATTTCATTTGGATATCAAAGTTAACGTGGATACTAAGGGATTAATCCTTACCCTCCATCCCCATCTTGATCTAATTGATAAGATAAAACCTAAAAATCATTTTCATCCTTTTTTTTTCAAATATTAATATCTCCTAAACCGTTAATCGTTAAGCGAAAAAAAATATACCATCACGACGAGCATTAAATTATCTTTCTATCGATACCTACTTTGATATACTTTCGACGAAATTTATTTTTTTCGTTTTTTCCACGTTATTTACGTTTTTTTTTTTCGTATTTTAAACTTGCATGAGAAATCATATATGATATTAGTGTTAAATCATATATGATATTTAAAATCATATATGATATTACTGATAAATAGTATTAAAACACATATATGCTACTAGTGTTAATCATATGATTATTTATAGTTTAATGTCATTCACATGTAATTCGTTGCTTATGTTATTCATATATGAATTTTATACGAATATTCAAATTAGTGTTTAATCATATTGTTATTTCAATGCAAGTTTTAAAACGGAAATTAAAATCGTGAAAAAAATGAAGAAAAAAAACAAGAAACCATAAACAAAATTTGTTATTTTTGTCGAAGTATATCAAAGTGGATATTATGGAAAGTATATTAATGCTCGTCGTGTGATGGTATATTTTTTTTTTCGCTTAATGATTAACGGTTTAATAGATATTTAAATTTAAAAAAATAAGTGAAATAATAAAATACTTTTAATCTCAACCATTGATTTCTTTTTGGATGGATGGTGGGGATGAGTCCTTTGATATCCAATCTTTTTTTTAGTATCCAATATAACCTTCCTCGGTGGAGTATTTTGTGAGAAATATTTGTATAAGGTGGATATTTAATTAAATGGTTTATCCGGTGAGACTGATAAGGGTGAATTGTGAGAGAGAGTGAGGGTAAAAAGTTGGAGAGATAAAGCTGGTGTGGCGCTGATGTCTTATAGGACATTTTTTGGCACATAAGGTGTGGTGCCACTACACCCCGCCCTGCGTTATAGGTGATGGTGCGTTCTTTCTTTATTCTTTTTAATTTCCAATGTGTGTTTGGTATCTGTGTGTCGCGTGTGATTTTTAGTGTTTGTACATTCAAACATGGACGCATGATGGCATCGTTGAAGCTAGTGGATTCATCTCCTTTAAGAAGAAACTTCAAAATCTTAAACGGGTCATTCGTGATTAGGTTATCTCTAAAAAAGTTGATTCCAACAAACTTAAAAGAGAACATCAACTAGGTTAGCTTCTATTGACGCCAAGGTTGATCAAGGGTGTGCTAATGAGGAAGATTTCATCAATCGTAGAGAATCAACGGAAATGTTGGATGACATCTTGTCGTTGGAATCAAAAGATTTAGCTAAAAAGCTAAAATCAAATGAGCTATCGAAGGCAACGAAAATACTAGTTTTTTCATGGTACTTTAAAGAAAAAGTGGCGACAACTTGCTATTAACGGGATTCTAAAGAACGAAGACTGGATTGAAGAACCTGATAGGGTTAAGAACAAATTTTTTGAACATTTTAGTAAACGGTTTCAGCGTTTCAATGGGATTCAACCAACTTTAAATATCGACATGCCAAATATGCTTTCTCCTACGCAAAGAGATTCTTTAGAGATTCAATTCTCTCATGATGAAATCAAACGGGCGGTTTAGGATTGTGGTGGAGATCGTGCTCCAGGGCCTGACGGATTTACTTTTAAGTTTATAAAGACTTTTTGGGACCTGATCAAAGATGATGTGGTTCATTTCGTTAACGAATTCTTTTTTTACAGGTTTAATTCCTAAAGATTATAATTCTTCGTTTATCGCCCTGATTCCAAAAGTTTCTAATGCAAAGTTTGTTAATGATTTTCATCATATTAGTCTTATAGGATGTCAATACAAAATCATTGGCAAACTTCTTGCAAATAGACTTGGTTCGGTTATTAGAAGTTGCATTAGTTCCGAACAATATGCTTTTATCAAAGGTAGAAATATCTTAGATGGTCCCCTTATTCTTAATGAAGTTATGGCTTGGTATCGCAAACGCAAGAAAGAGCTTATGGTCTTTAAAGTTGATTTCGAGAAAGCTTTTGATTCTCTAAGGTGGGATTACTTAGACATGATTATGGGAAAACTTGGCTTTGGTCACAAGTGGTGTTTTTGGATATTCGGTTGTCTACATAGTGCTCGTTCTTCTATCCTTGTTAATGGGTCTCCTGCTTCTGAATTTGATATTTGCAGGGGTTTACGACAAGGAGATCCCCTATCTCCTTTTCTCTTCATTTTAGCTATGGAGGGTTTGCATATGCTCACGCATAAGGCAGAAGCGATGGGCATTTTTAAAGGTGCTATTTTTTGTAATGATAACATGCGTATCTCCCATCTCATATACGTCGATGATGTTATTTTCATAGGAGATTGGTCTTACTTGAATGCTCATATTCTTTTTTGTATGCTTCGCTTCTTCTACCTTATATCTTGTCAATAAAAGTAATATTCTTGGAGTAGGTGTTCCTGAGGCGATCGTCTCCAACATGGCTTATTCTATTGGATGTGAGGTTGCCGGATTTCCTATGAAATATCTTGGAGTTCCTGTTGGATGTAACATGGCTATATGTTTTAATTGGAAAGTCATTACGCAAACTTTCTCTTCCAAACTTG
The DNA here is from genome assembly GCA_026074375.1 of Tanacetum coccineum. Classification (NCBI taxonomy): domain Eukaryota; kingdom Viridiplantae; phylum Streptophyta; class Magnoliopsida; order Asterales; family Asteraceae; genus Tanacetum; species Tanacetum coccineum. The sequence continues at coordinate 65,234 of BQNB010005178.1, forward strand.
CTCTTTGGAAAGCTCGTTTGTTATCGGTTGGAGGCCGGCTTTCTTTAATCAAATATGTGCTTGGTCACCTTCCAACCTATTACATGTCGATTTATCCTATGCCCTCTACCATTGTTAAGAAGCTTGAGTCTATGCGTAATCAATTCTTTTTAGGAGGTGACATTGATGAGAGGAAAATGTCATGGGTGCGCTGGAACAAATGTTTAGCTAGTAAAGACCTTGGAGGCCTTGGAATCGGAAGTATTTTCGGGCTCAATACCGGGCTCTTGTTCAAATGGATTTGGAGGTTTCTTTGCAGCCCTTCCACTCTTTGGGTGAGGGTCATCAAAAGCATTCATGGGCCTCATGGAAGCATCAATGATACTTCTCCTCGTCGCCTTAGCTACAACACTTGGGGAGGTATTCTTTCTTTCATTAAGCGCGTAAAGCTTAAAGGTATTGACTTGCTCTCTTATTGTGCTTGTAAAATTGGTAATGGTGCTTCTACGAGATTCTAGGAGGATGTTTGGTGTGGTGAACAACCCCTAAAAACTCTTTTCCCTCGTATTTATATGTTGGATACGGATAGACTTTGTTTGGTTATGAATCGAATTCCCTTCCAAGATGTGAGCTTTATTCTCAGGCGTCAACCGCGAGGGGGAGGGGGTATTGAAATGGCCCAGCTTTCTGAATTACATGCAAAGATCGAACATACCACGCTTTTTGATCAAGGAGATTCTTGGATTTGGATGTTAGATTCTTCTGGGTTCTCTGTTGCATCTGTTAGATATTTAGTCGACTACAAAACGTTAGACACAGCTCCTAATGCTACTCGTTGGATTCGCCACATTCCAATTAAAGTCAATATTTTTATCTGGAGATTGATGCTTAACAAGCTCCCTTCTAGGGTAAACCTTGATAGAAGAGGGATTGACGTTAACTCGATCTTATGTCCTATTTGTCAGATGGACATCGAAATGATTAACCATAAATTTTTCTCTTGTGACATGACATTGGATTTGTAGGCTAAGTTGGCTAGGTGGTGGGATCTCGACATTCCCATTTGTGCTAATATTTTTGAATGATTTGATTGGATTGGTACTTTACAGCTTTCGAACAAAGTAAAGGATTATCTTGAAGGCGTGGGAGGGACTCTTATGTGGTCTATATGGAGGTTTAGAAATCGTTTGATCTTCTCTAATACTCCTCCGATTAAGGCGGTGCTTTGGGATTTCATTGTTTCTCAATCATACATGTGGATTTCCTCTAGAAATCCGAAGTCTAAGATTAGTTGGGTAGATTGGTTAAGAAATCCTATTGTTTCAATAACTCATATGTAATGATTTTCTAGCTTTTGCTAATTCTTTTAATATATTCCCGCCGTTCAAAAAAAAACCAATAAAATACATCCACTTAGTGGAAGATGACATATGCAAAAACCTTCTTTTAATAGTATTACTAATAGATTTTAACAAGCCCTGTACAGATATACATAGTTGGAAGAAGTAACTGAGTATGTATAGAAGGAAAAAGCGCATGGTAATGAAATAGCTTATTGAATTACGTGTCAAAGATATACGTACACGTTTGCTATTCGTGTGTGATATGGAAGAACCTGATTGTATCTACGTGGGCAGACCTATAATAGTTACAACCATGGATGAGTCAGTGTTAGCTATTCCAAAATTTGGACAATATTTGAAAAGGAAAACAGAAATACTACAGATGATACAAACACGTCCTTGACTTGCCTGTAAACGGTGATTGCTTGCTATTCTGATAACCTTGTGGAGTAGCGCATACTTGGGTACCGACGTGTTGGTACCTTCAGAGTTAACAAAACACGAAACGATAGCATAATGTCAATGACTATATTAATAAAAAAGTAAAACCAATACCTTAGGTAAGACGATTGTCACAGCTATTGCTCAAATCAGTGGTGCCCAAAATACCTTTTAAGCTATATCCCTAACGGAATATTCCATTTGAATATTGTCATTACAGCATTGCCGAACGTCCAGCCCTGATTGGATATTCCTTTACTACGGCTTCCCTATATTGTCGTTGTTTCATATCAGCCACGCAAAAACGTGTCAAGTCATTTCACCCAAACTACTTTACAAAATATTCAAGAGTTTCAAAAACCCCAACTCACTCTTCCAAGCATTATCCCAAGTTGAGTTCAACATATTAACCAAAAGTAATCATCAAATTTACAAAACACTTACGTATAAAAATACACCTTTAACAAAAAAAACATATCAACAACTAAAATTAAAATCTTACCGATCTTCCAATGCGAAAATGAAGTTTTAAAGTAACCCTAATCCCCATTCCTCCTCCTCCTCCTTATCCTACTGCAAACAAATATCAACAAAAAGGAACATAATTCATGTTAAACCAAACAAAACCAAAACCCCTAAATTTCTTGTTAATCTAATTTTCAATTGAAACCCTGATAGAATCAAAACAAATATTCGAAATTTAAAAAGACTTACATGGATGTCTCTTGTTTTGTTAGCACCTTTTTTAATCTGAAGAACACAATCACGTTTCTTGAATCACCAAACTTGGGATAATGAACATATCCTAGATGGCAAGTTTTTTTTTTAATTATTTGTCATCATCGGAGGCTATGGCTAGGTGTATGTGGGGAAGAAAAATTGAGAAAGAGCGAGGGAGACAAAGGTAGTATCTAGATGATATAAACTCTGAGAAGAAGAGGGCCGAACCAAAGATACACAATGGGCTGGAACATACAAATCATTTTTTTGGGCCGTCACCATACTACTACTGTTACTTGATCTTTAGTATATATGATAATTATGTTTTTATGACTTGTACACTATGCATAAATGATTGTAAATTAAAAATTCAAGCCTTGTAAAAATAAAAAGCAAACATACTTAATAAGTAGTATAATAAATATAGATATGGCTAAAACGCATCACTAGTTAATCTTAACTAGTTAACTTTGTATTTGGCCTGTGTAGAGTCTTTACTGTGGCATTATAAAATGCTTTGCGTTAGTTACCTCTCATGTTATTTTTTCTTAAGACAAGTTATGCTTGATCTTACACGAATCTAATTTGAGTCGATTGGATCACATTCACACGAGTGACGAGTATATGACCATGTAGTAGTAGGATCCCATTTCATATTCCATGTAGTAGTAGGATCCCATTTCATATTCAGTGGATGAGGACCCCAAGTTGGATCAAACATTTCGGTAAACTTACGGTTCATGTAACTATTTAGAAAAAAAATAGTTCTCATACACCTATAAAGTTTTAACGTAGTAGTTAAAGTTTGTCTTAATTAGATAATACACTAAAGATGGTTACAAATACGACAACCTTTTGTGTCGTTTTACTTTTGGGCTTCTTTAAGCCTGATTCATGTGACCCAACTTTTCGGTTTTGCTTTTTTTTAATTGTGCTGTCTGGTGTGGACGTTGGTCAAAAAGAGAAGAGGGGCTATGGTCTTGAATAAAATCTTTAATTTTTGTGAAAGTGTGATAATCAATTTATACCCGCATTCTTTAAGACACTGCCAATTTTGCAATATACCGTAAAAAACATTGAGAATTCTTAAATTTAGTTAAATTTTTCATTTTACGAAAAAGCCCTCATGTTTATACTATTTACGACTTTTTTATATAACAAACTTTATTTATCAAATATCTAACAAATACATAGCGAATTTTTGAATAAAAAATATACCGACAAAAAGGCTTATGGATTACGAACAAAACGAGCCCAATATTGATATGCTTTGGACGTGCGTACGATTCTATAAAAAACGTTGAAGTTTAATATATATTTTGAAAAAAATACCTTTTAAAACACACCCTTAACATACCTAATAATTTTAAAAAATAATTAAAAGTTCATTAAAAAAATGCAATTTTTTTATTTAAGTTGTGGTATTAACGTTTGTCAAGAATTTTGGCAAGGATTGCGTGCATCCTCATTTACCAACGCTCGATGATTCAACTATCAATTATTCTCGACGAGCAAACAAAAATATCCCCGCCGCAATGTGCGAACACATTTCCTTCTCGTTGTGCACCTCAAACACGTACTTCATTAAAAAAAATGAAAGAAAACAAAAAACTAAACACATACTTCATTCGTCTTATAATAAACGAGATGAAAATAGGTCCGCGCGTTGCGGCGGGGCTAATTTGTTATTGATGCAAATTCTTCATAAAAACACAACAATTATGAAACGGTTTCTTTTATAAATGGTACACGACATCATATACGAAAAAAAAAATCAAATTTCAAATATGACAAATTCACATATTTTTAGCAAAAAAGGTTAGTAAATAAGCATAAGCATATGCAGGTCATTGGAACATACATGATAACTTTTGTATTCAACTGTCAAAGAACAAAGATAACTTCATTTAATACAGTATAATTTTAATCCATCCATTTAAGAGCTAATAATTTGTGACAAACTTGACTTCATGCTTTATCTGTCATATCTGGATAAAGACCAATTAAAACCTAACCTGCAGCTTAGGGTATGTAAAGAGCTACAAAAGCCTTTGAGTCTGTTTCTTTCAGATAGTGCTATTTTGCCAATGTCTCCACCTGCAAAAAAGAAATCAGTATTGTTTATCAAATATTGCTACAAATAATCTTTACATAAGGTCAAAACGATAATTTTAAATATTATTTTACAAATGCAATCAAACATAAACACGCAAGCATATCACATTCATCTATTTGACTGAGTTGTTTTTTTAAAGCATATCACGCAAACATATCACATTCATCGATTTGACTAAGTTAAATCATCTAGGCTAACCATCACGTTTTGAAATCATCACCTGATTGTGTGGTTTTAGGCGGCACCACCTCTCTGCACCTCCGACGAGACACTATTTTTCCAAGCATACAAATGATAATCAGACAATTTCTAGCCGTGTGGTTAGCAGGAATCACGGCTCTGTTCACCCTTTCCTCCATGTCAGCTACAATAGCTGCTTTCTCAGCTATACAGCTTGCTTCCTGGAAAAAAACAAACCATTGCCATTTACATGTTTTTCGTTAAGAAAAATGAAGAAACGTATGTTAATGGGTCCTAGTGAGAATAAATAGTACTTGGATTGATTTAAGGACTTTGGCATGAGAAATGGTGGTAAATGATGATCCAGCTTGTGAGTTATCTTGAGAAGTGAAAATAGTGTTGCTTCTGAATATATAATACTAGGGTTAATGGCATATAATAGCAACGTACTTTCTCATTTGAGCCATTATCAGATATGAACTCAAAAAGTATCACAATACCCATCTGAACTTTCTATGAAACTTATCTATATCAGCAACTTGACCAATTTTTCTTACAAAATTCACGTCATGAGACACATGTACATGTCATATCCCTTCTTTTAGAGCGTTAGGTTCCATGTCAGCCCCTAATACACACCGTTAGGGTGTATGCGTTAGTGTTAGGGTTATATGTGTTTTATTAGGGGAGCAAACCTAACTGGTGTGTATTAGGGGCTGACATGGAACCTAATGCTCTAAAAGAAGTGACATGACATGTACATGTGTCACATGGCGTGAATTTTGTAAGAAAAAATGGTCAAGTTGCTGATATAGATCAGTTCATATAAAGTTCGATGGGTATTGTGATACTTTTTGGAGTTCATATCTGATAATGGCTCAAATGGGAAAGTACGTTGCTATTATATGCCATTAACCCATAATACTAAGGCCTAAAACTATGTCAACCTGTTCGAGAGCAGCGACCCCTTGATTTTCATATCTACCACCTGAATTCTCACCTGCATAGTTGAAAGTCATAAGTTAAACACTTTTCGCTCCGTCGTCGATGGAAAATACAATTAAGATATATTTATATAGGTTCCCAATTCATAAATCTGAACATGTATCCCAATAGTACAAAGTGTTATGAATTGGGAACCAATACACACTCCTGATGCTTCTGCTGCTACTCCTGAATTGGGAACCTATGAATTGAGAACCAATGCTTTTGGTTGCACAGAACCTATACAAACCAGAATTGGGAACCTATGACTCTCGCCTACATAGGTTCCCATGCTATTCTTGATACTTCTGCTGCTAGGGGTTCATGATGAGAATTGCTGATGAGGGTTATGAATTGGTAGGACCTATACAAATAAGAAGGCAAAGCTTGACAACCAAAAGTACATAGTGAACTAACATTAGACGCACGGAGTAACACATAACATATTGTACCTTTAACCACAATTCCAGATGAAGATAGAATTGGCGCGTGCACCAACGACTACAGAGTCTCCTTTTACCTCTTAGTTTCTCCGCTGCCGATTTTCGGTGAAACCTACACAACAAAAAAAATCATCAAAAAGAATCCTAGTCCACGAATTTAGAAAAACAACAAAACACATAACATACAAAATAAGCGTTTATATAATCATAACAAAATAAGCAATCCAAAATCATAAGGAAACACAAACTTACAAAGTAAGCATATACATACCCCAAAAAAGGGTAGTTGAACATGAATCGACCACGAAAAAAATTAATCTTACGGCACCATTTACTAAAATAGTGTTACCTGGACTCATTTGAAGCTTCATCACAAAGAACTTCCGGTGCCATTCACTCACGTTATTTACCCCCAAAATCTGATATGAGACTAACTAGAGATCACTAAAGAAATGTAGTTAATCAACTAACAAGGACTAGGAATTCATACAATGAAGAAGATGAACTCGAAATCAATGTCAAAATGGATTGGTTATTGGATAGATGAATTGAGTTTTGTTACAAGTTTGAGAGAGAAAAAGGATTACAAAAATTATGACTGAAAAGAAATTGAAGTAGAAATTCTGAATATAAAGGAAATGATTTGAGTAACCACTTTTCCCGCCAAAAGTGTTACTCAAAATTCTGTTAAGTTTCTGCCACGTGTCACTTCTAGAAGCTCTCATATCATTCCATTCCCCTTAAACAATTGTGATTCCACTCACAACTGCTCTCGATCTTGCTCCTCTTGTTCCGCAAACTCTGGAAACCTCTGCATCAGTTCATCGTAGATCTCCCAAGTAGCTCCTTCCTCATCACCATTAGACCACTGGACCAATATGTACACCACAGCTCTGTTGTTCAACTTGCCTAATTTCCTATCTAAGATGGCTACTGGTTGTATTGAAAGCAATCCATCTCTTCCCACTAGAGGCAACATTCCCATCTTTTGCACTGGACCCCTACATTTCTTCAACTGTGAAACATGGAATACTGGATGAATCAAGCTATCAGCTGGCAACTGTAGCTTATAAGCCACCTGTCCTATTTTAGCACATACTAGGAAAGGACCATAATACTTTGCTGACAGCTTGTGATAAGGATTTTGTCTGACTGAAACTTGTCTGTAAGGCTGCAATTTTAGATAAACCCAATCACCAATATCATAATTCTTGTCACTTCTATGTTTATCAGCCTGAACTTTCATTCTATCTTGTGCCCTCTTCAAATGAAACTTAAGCATTTCAATAACTTGTTCTCTTGCCATCAAGGTTCTGTCCACACTTTCCACTTTACTTTCACCAGCAAAGTAAGGTAAATGAATAGGGGGTGTTTGGCAGTATACCACCTCAAATGGAGTAGTACCAATAGAAGTATGATAGTTAGTGTTATACCAATACTCAGCCAAAGCTAGCCACTGTGTCCACTCCTTGGGTCTTTCACCAGTCATACATCTCAAAAAGCATTCCAAACATCTGTTAACTACTTCTGTTTGACCATCAGAATCTGGATGATATGCAGTAGACATCTGCAACTTGATCTTTAATATTTTGAACAAGGCCTGCCAGAATTGACTCAAAAACACTTTGTCCCTGTCACTTACAATGGTTTCAGGCAACCCATGAAGTTTGTACACATTCTCCATAAAAGCTTGAGCCACCTGACTAGCAGAAAAAGGGTGTTTTAATGGTATAAAGTGAGCATATTTGCTGAATCTGTCCACTACCACAAATATTGCAGACTTCCCTTGTGAACTTGGGAGGCCTTCTACAAAATCCATTGAAATGTCACTCCACACCTTGTTAGGTATTGGTAAAGGCTGCAACAGACCAGGGCTAGCACTTAGATTAGGTTTCTGTCTTTGGCAAATGTCACATTCCCTCACCCATTGTTTAATTGTCTTCCTCAATTTCTTCCAATAAACCATAGCAGACACATTCTTAATAGTCACTTGCACACCAGAATGTCCACCCACTGGTTCTTCATGGAAATGCTCAAAAATTTGCCTTCTAAGTTCTGCATCATTACCCACCATCAACTTTCCCTTCCTTCTTAGTTGCCCATTGGTCCAAGTGTACTTTCCTCTTTTGTCTGTACCAGCTTGTAATCTCTGAATAACAGACTCCAAATCAGGATCTGTACTTCAGCTTTCTTTGATCTTATCTAGTAAAACACTGGTTATAGTAGTAGCAATCAGACTTGCTAACTCAGCTTGATTGTCAACTCTTGAAAGAGCATCAGCTGCTGTATTGTCACTCCCTTTCTTATACTCAATCTCATAATCATATCCTAACAATTTTGGTAGCCATTTCATTTGGAAAGGAGTTGTTAATCTCTGATTAAGTAGGTATTTTAAACTAAAATGGTCAGTTTTTATCTTGAAATGTCTGTCCAACAAATATCCCTTCCACTTTTCTAAGGCCAAAATCACAGCAAGGAATTCTTTCTCATAAGTAGACAAGGCTTGATGTTTTTCTGACAAAGCTCTGCTCAAATAAGCTATAGGATGGCCTTCTTGTAGCAACACTGCTCCTACTCCTGTTCCACAAGCATCAGTCTCTACCACAAACTCTTTATTGAAGTTTGGTAAAGCTAAGACAGGTGAAGTTATCATAGCAACCTTTAACTTCTCAAAAGCCATTTGAGCCTCTTCACTCCACTGAAATGAGTTCTTTTTAAGCAGGGTAGTCAAGGGTTTGGTGATAATAGCATAGTGTTTGATAAACCTTCTATAGTACCCTGACAATCCTAAAATTCCCCTTAACTGCTTAACATTTGTGGGCACTGGCCATTCTCTAATGGCCTGAATCTTAGTAGGTTCAGTAGCAACCCCTTGAGCTGAGATTACATGACCCAAATACTCTACCCTCTCTACTGCAAAAGAGCACTTGGACTGTTTGGCATATAAGGTATTCTGTCTCATGACTTGCAGAACCATCCTTAAATGCTGCTCATGTTCTTCCATGTTCTTGCTATAGACTAGAATATCATCAAAAAACACCAAGGTAAACTTTCTCAAAAAGGGTTTAAAGATGATGTTCATCAGTGACTAATGTAGAAGGGGCATTGGTTAATCCAAAGGGCATTACCAAGAACTCATAATGCCCATCATGTGTTCTAAAAGCAGTCTTTTCAATATCCTCTTCCTTTATTCTAATTTGATGATATCCAGACCTTAAATCAAGTTTAGAGAACACTGTGGCACCATTCAACTCATCAATGAGCTCTTCAATCATAGGAATAGGAAACTTATCCTTGATAGTAGCCTTGTTGAGCTCTCTGTAATCCACACACATCCTCCAACTTCCATCTTTTTTCTTAACCATAACAATTGGGGAAGAGAAAGGGCTTTGGCTATGCCTAATTACTCCTGATTTCAACAATTCATTCACCATCTGCTCTATAGCATCCTTTTGTACTGGAGGGTGTCTATAAGGTCTTACATTCACTGGTGGAGTGTTTGGGATAAGCTGAATTTGATGGTCATGAGATCTTTTGGGAGGTAGTTCAGTAGGTAGGGCAAACACATCCTCAAAATCTTTCACTACTGATTCCACTTTAGCTATATCCCCTTCCTTTGTCTCCATATGCAACAACATAGGGGAACAAATACACATCATTAAAGTACCCCTATGAACTTTGTTACCATGCATCCACTGCAGAGTAGCTTGTGGAGTGCCCCTTAACATTACATGTTGCTTCTTATAGGTGAAAGACATGGTAAGCTTCTGAAAATTCCACCTGATATCACCCAAACTAGCTAGCCACTGAACTCCCAACACCATTTCACAGGCTGCCAGGGGTAATACCATCACATCTATCTCATAAGTCATATTGCCCAGAGTCAAAGCTAACTGTTGACACATAAAAGTAGTGGTCATATCCTGTCCATTTGCCACACTTACTAACAAAGGACAAGTTCTCTTCATCTTATAACCCAATTTCTTGGCAGTTTGCAAATCTAAAAAATTATGTGTACTTACACCATCTACCAGAATATGGACCTGTTGCTTACCAATGTATCTTTTAACTCTCATAGTTTGGAAATTGTTTACACTAGTCAAAGCATTCAATGAAATTTATGGAGGGCTTTCATTACTGAATTGCATTCCTATATCAATTTCTACTATTTCATCACAATCATTCTCAACTTCCATTATTTCCTCCTCAATTCCCACTTCCTTTTCATTTTCTCCTATAACAATCAAAGAATACAACTGCCCTGCACACTTATGTCCAGGGATGTATTTTTGGTCACAGTAAAAACACATATTACTAGCCCTCTTTTCCTTATACTCCTTTTGGGTCAATCTTGTCCTATTTGGGTTTTTGTTGTAACTAGTGTTTGGCTTAATAGGCACTGAATTAGTTCTACTTCCATAGGCCACATTATTATTACTCTTAGGACTAGGAGTTGGAAGTAATGGAGTATACCTTGATTTCAAAGCCACTAGGGTCTGTTCTTGCATTTTAGCCATGTAGAAAGCCTCAGTCAGAGTATGCAAAGTGAACATCCTGATTTGCAAACTGATCTCACTCTTCAACCCTCCCAAGAACAAACTAATTGCATGTTTTTCTTCTAATTCAACCATGTTCAACAAGGCTTCAAACTTTTCTTGATAATCTTTCACTGTTCCATCTTGTTTTAACTTCTTCAACTCCATTAAAGGATCATCAAAAACTGGCCCAAACCTCTTCAAAACTTCCTTTTCATACATATTCCAAGGACAATCTTCTCCAAACCTCTTACAAAACTGTTGATGCCATATTAATGCCTTATCATACACATGCATTGAAACCAATTCAACCCTATTCTCATCAGCCACATCATCCATCTTAAAGAATTGATTACATCTAAACAACCAACCTTTCACATCTTCCCCACTGAATTTTGGAAACTCAATCTTTGCAATTCGACCATACTTATGAACCCCATGACTAGTGTTCTGATCTCTTCTTGTATTGTTACTGGTGCCTTCCCCACTTTTGAGTTTGTTGATTTCATCAGACACTTTATTCTGAGCCACCAAGAATGCATTCATACTCTCTTTAATCTCCATGATCGCATCATTCAAGGACTCCAAAGTAAGTACAGGTGTGATAACAGTGTTTCTTGTAGACACCATTGCTAAAATCTTGCCGGAAATTCAGAATTTGACCGGAAAATGAGCAAAGATGCCTGAATTTTAACAGAAAACAGTTAAATCAGTTAGAAAAACGGTTAAAGGTGCCAAGAAAGTGCTCTGATACCAATTGATATGAGACTAACTAGAGATCAGTAAAGAAATGTAGTTAATCAACTAACAAGGACTAGGAATTCATACAATGAAGAAGATGAACTCGAAATCAATGTCAAAATGGATTGGTTATTGGATAGATGAATTGAGTTTTGTTACAAGTTTGAGAGAGAAAAAGATTACAAAAATTATGACTGAAAAGAAATTGAAGTAGAAATTCTGAATATAAAGGAAATGATTTGAGTAACCACTTTTCCCGCCAAAAGTGTTACTCAAAATTCTGTTAAGTTTCTGCCACGTGTCACTTCTAGAAGCTCTCATATCACATGCTCATCGATTTCTTCTTGCGCAATTTCTAATGCATTAGGGCTGTTTAGTAACAAAGATAAAGCCCATGTTAGAGTCACAGTGTCGTGTCCAACCCAGCTGTTAGAAGCCCCTGCAAGATGAAACTTATTACACCAGTTAATCAATAACTAATTCAAATTCGGTCCGTATTATAATACAAAACATGATGATTTGATGATTGTATCATGGTCAAAACCGAGAAAATCCTCTTCAGAAGCATCTTCTAGGGGGGGGGTGGGAAATAAAATATTTTTAAAAAAAATATCAGGACATCACATTAATTACTAATTCGTTTCCGTCACGTTTTTAGCCATTTCTTTTCTCCTTTTTTTTGATCCTTTAACCACTCCTAAAAAAAGTATCCATTTCTTTTGCAGTACACATCATGGACTTTCTTATATCTCCATTATCCAACAACCCTTAAAATAGGATTATATAAGATCCACTACAACAATAACTAAAGGAATTCTCAACTTGTAACAGCTTGGAACCGAACACCTTCTTCATCATCGGGTAATATCAAATTTCCAAACCAATGTTTCATATCCATCTTCACCATATCTAAATTTTCCTTTTCTTTGTTCTTCACCCAAGATTCATAGATATCTTTCATGGATACTTGAAGTTCCGAGACTCGAATATGTCCAAGCGTTTCAACTCGCGTTGAGAAAGAAGCTCGAGTGTAATAATCTTGCGAACTTGTCTCCAATAATCTCCATATGAAGCGAAACTGAACATGCCATAGTTATACCCCATGATTTGAGGTACAACTGATGTAGGTCGATCTGCAAAGTCCTTGTCGTTTGTGGTGAGACATACTTTGGCCATTTCTGGCTCACTTACTACCAAGGCTAGACGAAAGCCGAGTTTGATAGTGAAAATGGGGCCATATGTTTCAGCTAAGGTAGCTAAGACTTTGTTGTGGTACTGAGATACACCATTATGATTTGAAAGATGGAAGTTCATGTTCAAAACAACTTTAGAGATGATGGTCACTTCTTTTGATTAGATCTATTTGTATGCTAAGCCCGAAAATTGTTAAACAAAGAAAATCTAATGTGTACATCGCAAAGGTATTAGGTGCGGACTCGGTCACACAAAAAAAAAATTGGGTTTAGAAAAATCACAACTGGGGCGGACACATTGATAAACTTGGATTTTATAAATTTAAGGAGACAAACACCAGATGCTAAACGGATGCCCGACAAAGGAAAAAAGCCAAGGGCTGCAATTGTTGTCGGTTTACTTTGCTGTCGATTTGTACAGTCATACAAATGATTACAAACTAATTGTTTTTTTCATTGTTTTGTTCTAGTTCTAGTTCTTGATCAGTTGCATAAACTTGACACAGACTTCTCAAAAGATTATGCTTAGGTGGCCCATTCGACGGTAATGTCGACCCACCCGCTTTCCCATATCCACATTTATCATATAAATACACATACCTGTCATATAAGACTGGATTATGTGAAAACAAACATTACTATTGTAAGACTTGGCTCACAGAAACAAGAACAACAGACAAAAGTGGTTGACATTGCTGTTGAATATGATACAATGACTTACCATTATAAAAAAATTGAGTGAGTCATACAGTTGATTAATTTATTTCATACTAATCTAAACAATACTACATGACATGAGTTGCAATGTTTCAGAGATGACAAATTTAACATGTAGAAATGATTTCACTTTGGGTCAAAATATTGCCAATTTTGACCCTTAAAATTAATGGCAAAAATATGTAAACCCAAACGACAATGGTGAATTGGTAATTGATACAGAAAGTTTAGCAAGTACAAAAGCTGTTGGATGTGTGATCTCCTACAGCAAGTGACACTTTAATATTGGAACCATGACCAAACCCTTTGGAACCGGTTCTAATCTTTGTTGCATAATAAATTAAGATCTACTACACTATCTAGAGGGAAATTGGAATCCCTACAAATTGGAAGTTACAATACAAGGCCCTGAGTTGGATAATATGAAGGAAAAAAATAGAAGGGGTAGATAATAGAATTAGCACCAAAGGGCTTGTGTCCTAATGGTATATGTGAGATTGATTTAATGTATATATATTGACAGATACTTAGTTGCAGTTAAAAAAAGGAAAAAGAAAAAGAAAGGTAATAAAAGTAGCAACAATTAAAAAACTTGACAGTTAAGAACGGGCGAGTGTAAATTGGTTTTTGAAGACCAAAACCATCTTTTTGCTGAAGGTTCTTAGAAATAGTTTTTGGCTCTAGCCCTGAAATTAGCCAAACACTACCTAACTAAACGATAATTACGGGAACTATATTTGTAAATAGTATAAATTACAGAAAAAATATCAGTTCTTTATAAACTTTCTCAAAGCCTTAAAGCCAACTTGTGAAAATGCTGCTCTTTGAACAGAATACTTTATGCATGTATTTATATGTTTAAGTCAAATTCAGTTTTCTAAATTATATTTAGAAAGCACTAATTAAATTTCAAAATCATTTTGTATAATTTTCAATAGGGTGAGACAGTTAACTAAGTAATTAATTTACTTTTCCCAACTTTTCTTAAGATAGCTCTCTGCTGTCTTGGTTACAAAAAAACTTTTCAGTTCATTGTTTAATGTATGGTTAAAGTTGATATGCAATATAAGCTTTTAGTTTTTTAATAATAGTATATTAACCCAACTTGCACTAAATTATGGACCAACACCAAAGAAAGTGGGCTATCTACTAATTGGACAAGCTTAGATTTTGTTACTAATTGAGCAGGAAGAATTATTAACGGCAGATCTACAATGAGCTCAAGACACCAACCCGTTTCCCAACCGGCCAACCTGTTTGACCCGTTCACTTTCTAATAATAACTATAAGCGTTATTCCATTGACTTTTTCCAATTGAGTGTATGGATGTAAGGGTCGTACTTGCTAAGAAAAAAAAGGCCACATGACCATTTGTTCTGGCTTGTTTGGATATGAAATCTGATGAATAATTCTCTAATCAACCTTAAGCTTGAACATATATATGTATAGAACTGCGAATGATGAATGGTACATCCAATTTTGTGGGCATAAGTAATGTGCATATGGTCCTTGCATTCCTTACGCTATAATGAATAAATATGGTGCATTAAGACGTTCCAGTAAGGAGCTAAAGTACGTGTCATGTTAAGACTCAGGTCTTGATCAGCAGCAATAACATTAAAAAACATCACTATGTATATCAATACGTGTGCACATATGTAATGAAATGATAACTGATGATGCGAGTATCCATTCAACTTATTACATGCAATTATATACATTGTTCTAGATGCTACACAAATTTATAAATGCAAATGCAATATTATATGTGAACATGGTACATACCAGGCGATAAACGAGGGGTAAGAAGAACCTCAAGTGGCATTGATTTCATGTTTGTTAGTCCAAAGCTCTCGCTCATATCAATAGGTTCATCTGACGGTTTTTTAACCACATATTGTTGCAGCAAACTAGCCAATGTTAAATTCAAAGATTGGAGGGCAAAAGATATACCAGGGCACATTCTTCTACCACTACCAAACGGAAGAAGTTCAAAATGATCCCCTTTTATATCAACATCCTTTTGATTAGTCAAGAATCTTTCAGGTCGAAATTCATTAGCATCTGACCAAACATTAGGATCACGATGTATTTTCCATAGATTCACAAACAATCGAGTGCCTTTTGGGACATTGTAACCCGCCACAACACAATCTTCCCTCGACTGATGAGGGACCGAAAGAGGCCCAGGTGGGTATAGACGCAGTGTTTCTTTTATAATAGCTTGAAGGTAGACTAAGTTTTTGATATCAGACTCTTCCACTAGTCTATCTCTTCCAACTTGCTCATCGATTTCATCTTGCGCAATTTTCAATGCATTTGGGTTGTTTAGTAACAAAGATACAGCCCATGTTAGACTAACGACTGTTGTGTCTAAGCCTGCTATTAGAAGCCCCTGTAGAATGATAATTATTATAACAATAAATTAATATCGAAATTCAAATTGAGTGGTATTATTTATAACTTACCAAACATGAGGATTTGATTATCGTATCATGGTCAAAACCAGGGAAATCCTCTTCAGAAGCATTTTCAAGAATTGATATAAGGACATCCATGAATACTAATTGGTTTCCATCATGCTTTTTACCCATTTCTTTCTCTTTTTTATGTTCCTTTAACCATTCCTCAAGAAAAGTATCCATTTCTTTTGCTGTAATTTTCATGGCTTTCTCATATCCTCCAATATCCAAACCCTTAAAAATAGGAACAAAATCAGACACTACAAACACACCCAATAGCTCAAAAAATTTCCTCACCGCAGCTTGAAACCGAACACCTTCTTCATCACTGGGTGCAAATCTTTTTCCCGATATACTCCTCACAACTACGTTAAATATTAAATTCCCAAACCAGTGTTTCATCTCTACCTTCACCATATCTAAATTTTCACTCTCTTTATTCATTACCCAAGCTTTATAAATATAGTTCATGGAAGCATTGAGTTCCGAGACTCGAATATGTCCAAGCATCTTAACTCTTCGTTGAGAAAGAAGCTCGAGTGTGATAATCTTGCGAACTTGTCTCCAATAATCTCCATATGGAGCGAAACCGAACATGCCATAGTTATACCCCATGATTTGAGCAACAACGGTCGTGGGACGATCTGCAAAGTCTTTGTCGTTTATAGTAAAACATACTTTAGCCATTTCCGAGTCACTTACTATCAAAGCAAGGCGAACACCAAGCTTGATGGTGAAAATGGGCCCATACATGTCAGCCATGGTACCAAGAACCTTGTGAGGTAACTGTGTTCCACCAAGAAGGTGTAGGTGTCCGATTATAGGCCATGTGCCCTTTGCTTGAGGTGGATTTTTGTAGTTACCATTATTTGATCTCTTTTTGTCGATAATTTTGAGTATAAAATATAGTGTAGTAAATGAAAAGACGAGTGATATAATAGTTGGAAGTGAAAGATGGAAATTCATGTTCAAAACAGTTTGAAAGATGATGGTCACTTTTTTGAATTGAACAAGTTTGTATGGTAAGCCTAAAAGATGGTTAAATTATAAAAAGATAATGTGTCTACATCCCAAAGGTATTAGAAGACAATTGGGGAACTGAACTAATGATAAACGTAAGAGGACAAATACCCCCGTATCAAATGTTAACGAGTTATTCGATATAAAATGTATCTAACTTACTTTTTTTACGAGTTTGAAAATGAATCATTGTAGACGTCCTATTTACGGCTATGTTTGGCAAAACTAACCAGTAGCTTTAAGCAGTAACTAGTTAGTGTGATATAATTCTAAATGCTATACACTTCTCCAACATAGCGTTTTATTCGGAGCCCCAAAAAAGCTAAACCAAAAAACAAAAAAAATATATATAAAACTTCCTAAACACGCCAGATTCACTACTACTAGCTCAAAATTTACTACAGTAAAAACAAATCAGCTCAATCACTAAAACTAATGCGTATACTTAAAATATGAAAAGCGACACTTAATATCACAAAGCATACGAGTAATTGCTAAAACTGATAGTGAATCAAGTTGAGATCTGTTTGAAATAATATGAATTTGAATATGCTAATAATGAAACTATACCTGTGGAATGAGTTGTGAAAAGTTAATTTGTTGAAAAAAATGGCGCTGGTGGTGGGTTTATGTGCTTAAAACATCGAGGTAAAAAGGGAGAAAGAGAAGAGAAAGAGGTTGTTTGGGAATGGGTGTAGTAGAGGTGAGTTAAGTGTATGTTTGGTTTCTAGCTTTAGGAGGAGGGAGTGAGTATGGGAATAGAAGGCAGTGTTCGGCGCCTATTAGAATGACTTCTAAAATTAGGAACTAAATTTTGGGTTTTTAAATATTTTATAAGCATTTAAAAGTTTGAAACAACTTAAAAGTGTGGAGATCAGTAGGGGTGTTGATCGGTTCGGTTATCGGATTATTCAATTAGTTCGGTAAAATTTTTTTTGATCAACCCGAAAACCGAACCGAACTAGAATTCACCCGAACCGAACTGAAAACCGAATTCGAATTCGGTTCGTTTCTCGGGTTGATCCGAATTTCACTATTTAAAAAAAATAAAAAATAATTACATAGTTTTTTAATAATAAAAAAACTATTATCAACATAAAAAGTGTTTTTTATATTATGATAACATTTTAATGGTATTTATATATATAAATATATAAAAGAAATATATTTATATGAATTCGGTTTTCGGTTCGGAGTGCCAAACCCATATCCAACCCGAGAACCGAATTAATAGTTCGGTTCAGTTCGGTTATTTTCGGTTCGTTTCGGTTTTTTCGGTTTTTATGCTCACCCCTAGAGATCAGTTTGTTACACTCATAATTCTGACACTTTCCCTTATGCAAGAAAATTATGTGTTACAAATTAATTAGTCGCATTTTTAGTGTGGACAAATTAATATTTGTTGTAATGATTTGAGTGTGAGTTTAGCTTGTAGGTTTAGGAGAAGGGAATGAGTAGTGTCTGACAAATAGTACCTTCTTAAGGGCAGATGTATGGTTAGATTAAGGTTATGCATCTTCTTCGAATAACCCGTTATTTATGTTGAGTTAACTCGAATAACAGCTTTAGTGTCTGCTTTAAGAAAATGAGTTTCAAAACTAAGAACTAAACCCTCTAAAACCCATTATAAGAGGATTGTTTAACTTTCATTTCCATTCCACAATTTACCCATTAATCAAACCAATATTCATATTCATTTCGTAAGGAATCCAAAAGCTACCTTGGAGTGATAAGATGATGGTCGGAAATTAAAAAGAAAAGTTTCTAAGATAAGAAATATTACTGACAACTTGTTTATTAGATGTTTTGTTACACGTACTATATAAGACTTCTATAAGTTTTCATGTATTTGATAGATATAAACTGTGCATAACGCAAAAATGCGAAAATAATAAGTATCAAATTTTTATTGTAATTATTTTGTATTTGTGTGATTCGGATTGTGTGTAAATCCGATAGTGTAGATCTTGTGAGTGTATAGTGATTGTGAATTGGTAGATTGGTTCTAGCTAAGATTAAGACTCGACATTTAGCTTAGTGTCGGAAAATAACTTAAGCGACGTGTAAACGGTTTTTTCCGCCTGAAGGGAGCTTGCTGACATAGTGCACAAGTACATCTTATCCAAGATTTATAAGAATGCCATAACTCATTTTATGGTCAAAAGTGAGTCGCTATATAAAATTCGTGACATGTTCCCGCACTATTAAATTCTCAGTGCCCACACTATACAAATTTGTGCCTTGTTGGAAAGGCCCGAAGGTCCCACCGATTTAATCCGACCTGTTATAACGTTCGTTTTACCATTGATTTGTATCACCCGAACGGGGGTTGTCAATCCCGAATAGATCTATAATGTTCGTTTACCAAGTGATCGCTAATCACCCGAACAGGGATCCACACCCGAATAGATCTATTTCATAACATTCGCGCTCACCCTCCAAGTGATTTACAGTTCATGACGCTGTGACGTAGACTTGTATGTACCCTAATTTGGGCAGTGATACAAATAATGCGTATATATACTCCCGTTACCGGTGTCCCCTCCAAGAACACCCGGGCAGTAATGTAAAAATATGTACTTTCACTGGTTTACCGATGGTCCCTCCAAGAACACCCGGGCAGTAATTTTATTGTTATCAGTTCAATCAGCCTAAGCTAATCCGAAATTATTTCAAATGTAAAGTATGCATTTGTGACCAAAAATGAAGTCAAATGATGTATCCCATAGCGAGCTATGCAAATAAGTATGTAAACCAATTTGAAATAAATCATGTAAATGCATTTGCAAACAAGCATGTTCTCACCCCAAATATATGTAAAACCAGTAAAACATGGGGCTATAAACTCACAAAATCCCAGTTATAACAATAACATTGTTTATAAGATAAACAAATATAAGATTATGTAGACAAGCATGTATCCCCTCGCGGGTATAAAACATTCAAAAGATTGAAAGCGTGGCTAGGAAACTCCACCTTTGATGTAAAGACACGATTAATTAATCATTTAAAGTCACAACAGAATCATGCAACGATCTCGACCCCACGGGGGGGGGGGGGGAGGGGGGGGGGGAAACTATAATTATGTCGTTCGATTAATCATTTCACGTAATAATATATGATCAACGATCGCGTACATGTTACACGAATCATACATATTTTTTATATGTATTGCTGTCATATTTATACATGTGATGAGAAACACTTTGCGCGTCTTTAAAACTTTAACCTGAGTTTATTATATGAATATATACTATTTCTGTCCAATATACTTATCTCTAATATTTAAAGGAAAAAATTACTATGTTTAGGACCTTCGTTTTTAGAACGAATATATATATACTCCCGTTACCAGTGTCCCCTCCAAGAACACCCGGGCAGTAATGTAAAAATATGTACTCCCGTTACCAGTGTCCCCTCCAAGAACACCCGGGCAGTAATTTTATTGTTATCAGTTCAATCAGCCGAAGCTAATCCTAAATCATTTCAAATGTAAAGTATGCATTTGTGACCAAAAATGAAGTCAAATAATGTATCCCATAGCGAGCTATGCAATTAAGTATGTAAACCAATTTGTAATCAATCATGTAAATGCATTTGTAAACAAGCATGTTCTCACCCCAAAAATATATGTAAAACTAGTAAAACATGGGGCTATAAACTCACCTTGATCAAAATCCCTTAAAACAATCACATTGTTATAAGATAATCGAGTAAGTATAAGAATTTGTAGACAAGCATGTATCCCCCTCGCAGGTTATAAAGCATTCAAAATATTGAAAAGCGAGGCTATGAAACTCACATTGATTAAAGACCACGATCAATTAATCCAATTAAATCACAACTGAATCTGCAACGATCTCGACCACGACTTTATTTCGGTGTCATCCCACAGCTCGACGCACCCCGGCTGATGGACAGCCAAACACACCCTTGTGCGTGGCTGTTAAGCCAAACGCACCCAGTGGTTGTTAACCCTTAACCCGACCCGACAACCCTTGCCCCGGCTGTCCCGAGCCAACCCAACAACCCCTCGGCTGTTTATGATAGCCAAACGCACCCTTTTGTGAAATATAAACCAAACGGACCCGTTGCGTTGGTAAACCAAACGCACCCGCTGCGTTGGTAAACCAAACGCACCCTGGCTGTTTTCCCAACCAAACCAAACACACCCTGGTGTTAAACCCTTAGCCAAACGCACCCTAATTTGTTACAAACCAACCCGCACCCTTTTTGCTTATTTAAAACAATTCCGGATGCACCCATGGTGCTTATAACAAACCAAAACAACCCTTTCCCCCGGCTATACCCGGCTGTCCCACAGCCAACCCGATGACCCAACCCGGGTCGCTGTTTTGACAGCCAAACCCGACAACCCAACCCCCCGGCTGGTCCCGTTTTGTTAACCCACGAAACCAAACCCGACACCCCCCCGGGCTTCTTTAACAGCCGAAGCAACAAACAACCCTTGTTGTATTTATAACATCAAACGCACCCTTTTCTATAATCACACGCACCCCACGGTGGCTGTGGTGGTGGCATGGGTTCGGTGGTGTTATAGTGATGATGGTGATGCCGTGGTGATGATGATGATGAGATGATGATGTAGATGGTGTTATGGTGGTGGGGAGTCGGCTGTGGTAGTTTTGGTGGGGGTAGCGCGTGGAGGAAAGTGAGTATGGGGATCGGGTAGATCCGTTGATGAGGATAACATTTGGTGTTGGTCGGAAAAGTCACCGGAAAACTTTTCCGGTGACCGGAGGTGGTGGCCGGCGGTGGTTCCGGTGGCCGGATATTGTGGAGGGAGAGAGAGATGTATAAGTTTGAGTGTGTGTGTAAAAGATGGAAATGAAATGAAATGATATATAAATTTTATATATATATATATTTAAATGTGGCAAGTTATTATAGTTGAGGGGTTAAAGTGTAACATTTTTGGTATAGTTTTTATAAAAACGGTTCGGGACTCATTTGAGCGACTTAACGAACGATTCAAATCTCGAAACTTGCGCCATTGTTTTTATAATCATTTTTCTGATAAAAATGAGTATTTATTTGATAATATTTCAGAAATATTTTATAACATTAAATAAAATATCTGTTATTCATTTTGTGAACCGGTTTCGCTCCGTCTGAAATAAAAATGGATTTCAACTCGAATAGTCGCGTTTTCAAAAACGCTTTTAATTAAAAATGATGAATAATTTATTTAATATTTTTATTAAATAAATACTGATAACTAAAAACAAATTTAATTGTTTTTGTGTGTCCGCGTTGTATATTGTTCGAATAATGTTTTGTGGTGCGGTGGTTTTTTATCCCATTATTGCCTCGTTTTCCAGGTCTCGGGCAAAACTAAAAAGTTGACAGGAATATCATTTCACATCAAATTGCTTTAGAGTCCGAGTCGTGAAAACGTGATTTAGATGATCGTTCTTATAAGTCAAGCCAGACCCTAAAAGTCAAAGATTGACATCGTCATTCTAAATTCGAAAATTCTCGGATGTTACATTGGAGTGATAAGATGATAGTCGGAAATTAAAAAGAAAAGTTTCTAAGATAAGAAATATTACTGACAACTTGTTTATTAGATGTTTTGTTACACGTACTATATAAGACTTTTATAAGTTTTCATGTATATGATAGATATAAACTGTGCATAACGCAAAAATGCGAAAATAATAAGTATCAAATTTTTATTGTAATTATTTTGTATTTGTGTGATTCGGATTGTGTGTAAATCCGATAGTGTAGATCTTGTGAGTGTATATTGATTGTGAAGTGGTAGATTGGTTCTAGCTAAGATTAGGACTCGACATTTAGCTTAGTGTCGGAAAATAACTTAAGCGACGTGTAAACGGTTTTTTCCGCCTGAAGGGAGCTTGCTGACATAGTGAAATCTCGAGGAGGATACTCGGGGAGTGGAGTAGGGCGAAGAAGAGCTTCGTAGCCGAACCACTATAAATCTTGGTGTCTTGGTTTGATTGTTCCTTCTCTCATCTCTTTACATTATTGTGATTGTTATTTAGCATTAGTTTAGATATTTACTTTGTTGATTGGTTGAACATACTACTCGAATCTATGTATTTTGAAAGAAAACTTTTAAAACGCAAAACGAACCTGTAAAATATATTGGTATCAGAAGCTAAGGTCACTCAAGATTTTTAAAATATATTGTATTTTAAAGCTTGGATCGATCTATGGATTCCTACAAATATCTAGAAGGGTAATCCATGCAAAGACCACCACTTTTTGAAAGTGATAGTTTTATTTATTGGAAAAATATATTCGAGACATATGTTAAATCAAAAGATCTAGATCTTTGACATGTTATTACCAACGGTGATTTTCAACCTATTGTACAAAATTCGAAAACCAAATTAGATGAGGTTATTCCTTTTGATAAACAAATCGATGATCTTAAAAAGAGACTTGCAAAAAATAACGAAGCTAAAATGGTTATTTATAATGTTTTGCCTAAAAAAGAATATGAAAAAAATTCACGTGTAACAAGAAAAAAGAAATTTGGAAAACTTTGTTAATCATCCATCACTGTAATAATCAAGTCAAAGATAATAAGATCGACCTTTTGGTTCAACAATATGAACAATTCGTCATTTTCGAAGACGAATCTATAGATAGTGCTTTTGCTAGATTTAACACTATTATTACTAGTCTAAAAGCTCTTGATGAAGGTTATTCTAGCAAGAATTATGTTAGGAAGTTTCTTAGGGCTCTACATCCTAAATGGAGAGCAAAGGTCACAGCGATTGAAGAGTCGAAAGACTTAACGTCACTATCTCTTGATGAACTTATCGAGAACTTTAAAGTTCACGAAATGATCATCAAGAAAGATTCTGATATAGTCAAAGCAAAAGTAGAAAGGAATTCTCTTGCTTTAAAGGCTAAGAAAGAATCTAGTGATGAAGAGTGTTCGACTTCTGGAAGTGAAGACGAAGAGTACGCCATGGCGGTAAGAGACTTCAAGAAGTTCTTTAAAAGAAGAGGAAGATTCGTGAGACAACCTCGGAACGACAAAAAGACGTTCCAAAGAAGCCGAGACGACAAAAACGATAAAAGTGATAGAAAATGCTTTAGATGCGACGACCCGAATCATCTTATTGAAGAATGTGCAAAGCTACCGAAAGACAAGAACCAAAGAGCTTTTGTCGGAGGTTCTTGGAGTGATAGCGGTGAAGAAGATAATGAGAAGGTCAAAGACGAAACGTTTCTTGTAGCTCAAGCATCAAGTGAGGTATGTTCCGAATCATCTTACTTTAGTGATGAAAACTCGTCAATAGATGATTTAGTATTAGATAGTGAATATGATAAACTGTGCAAAATGAGTTTAAAAATAATCACTAAAAACAAAAGATTAAAAGCCACTAGAAATAGTCTAGACAAAGAACTTAGTACTCTAAAAGAAAAAGTGTCTACACTCGAGAAAAAAAGAGAGTTGATCTCGAATGTGTAAAATGTCATTTTCTTAAAATTAAGAATGAAAAACTCAAGGAGGAAGCCATTAGATTAAATAAATTTGAAAAGAGTACACATCGTCTAAATGAAATGCTAAGTAATCAAAAACCCTCCGGTGAAAAATTAGGTGTATGATTTAGTTCATTTAAAGCATCATCTAGTGGAACTAAAGAAATAAAATTTGTGAAAGCTCAGACTCAAGCATCCTTTGATAGATATCCCATAAATATGGGCGCCCCCATAATGCACAGGCGGCCCCCAAAACAATTATGGGACTGCCAGCAGGCAAGCCTGAATCTGATAAAAGTTTGTCTTTTTAAAAATCTATTTTGGGTCCTAGGCCAAAACACATAATAGTAAACAATGTCAAAGTTCCCGTTACTAGTGATAATGAAGTTAAATAATTTTATAAGTCCTTGTCAAAACCCAGAGTTGGATTTTCAAAACCTAATTTTAGATCAAAAACTCCACCACCTAGAAGAGTCATCAATAATTATCCTTGTCCTAAGACACCGCAACCAAAAAGAAACATTGGTCGACAAAATCAACCTCGTGGCTTTCCTGTAACTTGGAACAATTTCCAACGTTAAAGTTACATGCCATGGGAGATGTATCTACCATTCCCACATCCCAACCATTTGCATCAAATGCAAGGGATTTTTAGCACTAACAACTTTGGACCCATGAGATATTGGAGACCAAATGTTTGAGGTATTACCTTATATAAATAGATATGTCTTGGAGTCGACTTGGAACCCGATGAGTGGATAAAGGATAGCGGATCCTCTAAACACATGACGGGTAACCGAAAGCTCTTCTCAAGCTACAAGGCATACAACGGAGGTAATGTTATTTTTGGTAGCAATCTTCGCGGTAACATCATTGGCAAAGGTACGATTTCGAATGACTCTCTCAAAATAGATAATGTAGAACATGTAGATAACTTAAGATTTAACTTATTAAGTATAAAGACAATATGTAAATTTTACAACCTAGGTGTGCACTAATATACAGTTTAGATAATCATTTTTATGATTTTGATGCTGATATTGAATATCCCTAGTAAAAAATAGGATTGACTACAAAAAGGCGTATTTGGGAAACTTTACTGGACAGATTTTACTAAAAAATTAAAAAACTTGGAAAAAAGAATTTTGATCCTCTCAGAAAAAATGGCCCCCCTTAAAATACTGGCTGGACCCCTTTATATACCTGGGGACCGCCATGACTTATGGGACCGCCTTCACGAAGTCCGGATGATACTGTGACTACTGATTTTTCTGTGCAGTGGCATTCTTTCTTAGGCCAGCTAAAACTTCCTGCATTTGTGCTAAAACCCACTTTTAAATCTATGCTCTCAATCCTCATGTTCTTTTCTACTTTGATCCTATACTTCCTAATTAAATATTCCATCCTTCCCACTCTTCTTCTCATCTTCATCTTCTTCAAATCTTTCTACCAGAATTCCACTCAAGCTTCTTCTTCTAACCCTTTGAGTGCGGTCGTCGTAGGACTTCTACATGAGAAGTTTTACAACTCCCTAGGCAGTGCACCTAATCGTTGTAGTGTAGTATAGGCAAGACTCGAGGTTGTTTATCGTTTACTCGAGGAAAAGGATGAACGCTTAGATCACGGTCTCACAGCATTCATAGTGTGAGGGAGAGATTATTTTTGTATTTTGTATTTTATGGAAAGCCAGTAAAATCATATAATTGGAGGGAGGTTTGGTTTTAGCTATTTAAAATCTATAATAACAACTTACGTACTGTGTTAACAATAAGATAAAAGATTGTGTTCATTTAATCATGTATTACTCCTTAGATTGCTTTCCTAGTGTTGTTTGCCTTGTATACTGTGATGATCTTTGTAAATATTACTAAGTCAGAACGACTTCACTCGAACCGACGTCTACTTAGTATCCTGTTAGAGCAACGCACCTGTAAGGTAGTATGAAGACTATTACAAGGCCTTAAGAGCACACTAAGTGCATGTAAAATATATTAAGAGTGGATCATACATATAAGGGGAAAGGTAGTGTGAATACTGGTCCCGATGGTATCTTTTCTACACAATCACTGTTTTTCTAGACATATCAACAGCGTACAGGTCAAAAGCTGATTTTCTAAATCTTCTTACTTTTTCTCCTCCTCCGTTTGTAATGTATTAGTAGGCGATTGTAGTAGTAGATCGGCAGTAGGTGTGATGAGGCTTTTGTCTATTGGTTCTTGGTCGTCTATGTTGTTGTGACTGGTCTTAGAAAATCTGGATTGTGGAGAAAAGTACCATCGGGTAACGTATTCTCAGCGACTTTTCCCCTTAATATGGTTTGATCCTACTCTTAATATATTTTTTTACTTGTACTTAGTGTTTCTCTTAGGGGCCTATGGTATAGTTATTATACTAGATTACAGCGTGCGGTTTCTCTAACAGGATACTAAGTAGACGGCGGGTGGGGGTTCGTGTAAATTCGTTCATGACTTAGGTAATAGTTACAAAGATCAGCACAGTATGACAGGCAACAACACTAGGAAGAAGCAATCTTGGAGTAGTAATACTTGATTTAAATGAACACAATCTTTTCATCTTATTGTTATCACCAGTTAGCGTAGTTGTTATTTTAGTTTAAATAGCTTAAAAACCAAACCTTCCTCCAATAATATGATTTTACTGCTTTCCATAAATACAAAAATACAAATAAAAATCTTCCTCAACACTTAGAATTTGTTTAGGGACCTTGATGATCAAGCTTTCCCAATCCTATTCCTCGAGTTTTAATGTGATACGATAAACAACCTCGAGTTTTGCCTATACTACATACAAACGATTAGGTTGACTACCGTAGGGGAGTTGTAATACTTCTATGTGGAAGTCTACGACGACCGCCACATTCACAAGGGTTAGAATGAAGAAGTTGAGTGTATTCATTGGTTTAGAATAGATTTGCAAGAAGATAAGATGAGATAAAAGAGTGGGACGATGGAATATTTTAAGTAGGAAGTATAGGATCAAGTAGAAAAAGCATGAGGATTGAGAGCATAGATTAAACGTGGTTTAGCAAAATGCAGGAAGTATAGACTGGCTAAGAAAGGAATTGTAAATGCACAGATAAATCAGGTAGTCACAGTAACAATTTACGGACTTCTGATGGCGTTTCAGGTCACATTTATTACATGGCGGTCCCATGGTATATAAAGGGGCTCTGCCAGTATTTTGTGGGGGCCCATTTTCTGGAGGATTCAAATTCTTTTTCCAGTTTTAATTTTTTGAAAATCTGTCCAGAAAAGGTTCCCTAATACGCCTTTTTGTAGTCATCCTAATTTTACTAGGGATAATTCTAATAATCAAGCAATCAAATTCATAAATTGATTATTCGCTAAAAATTATATTAGGTGCAATACCTAGAGGAGTTGTAAAATTTACATATTTTTTCTATAATTTTATAAGTTTAAATGCTTAAGTATCTACAGTTCTACATTATCTTATTTGAGAGGTTCATTCGAAATCGTACCTTTGCAATGATGTTATCGCGAGATTGCTTACCAAAAATACCTTACCTCCGTTGTTAGGCCTTTGTAGCTTGAGAATAGAGCTTTCAGTTAACGTCATATGTTTTAGAGGATCCGCTATCCTTTAACCATTATCGGGTTCCAGTCGACTCCAAGGAATATCTATTTATTAGGGCAATACCTCAGAAATTCATTGGTCTCCAATATCTCATGGGTCCAAAGTTGTTAGTGCTAATAAATCCCTTGAGTTGATGCAAATGGTTTGGGATGTGGGAATGGTAAGATACATCTCCAGGGCAAGTAACTTTGACGTGGGAATTATTCCAAGTTCAGAAAAAGGCCAGAGGGTTGATTTTTTGTCGACCAAGTGTTTTTTTTGGGTTTGCGGTTGTTTAGGACAAGGTTAGATTATGATGGACTTTATTAGAGGTGGTGTGAGTTTTGATCTAAATATTAGGTTTAGAAAGAATCAAACTCCGGGTTTTGACAATGGCTTATAAAATTGTTTAACTTCATTATCACTAGTAACGGGAACTTTGACATTGTTTACTATTATGTGTTTTGGCCTAGGACCCAAAATAGATTTTTGAAAAGACAAACTTTTATCAGATTTAGGCTTGCCTGCTGGCGGTCCCATAATTGTTTTGGGGGCAGCCTGTACATTATGGGGGCGCCCATATTTATGGGACATCTATCAAAGGATGCTTGAGTCTGAGCTTTCACAAATTTTATTTCTTTAGTTCCACTAGATGATGCTTCAAATGAACTAAATCCTAAACCTAATTTTTCACCGGAGGGTTTTTGATTACTTAGCATTTCATTTAGACGATGTGTACTCTTTCAATTTATTTAATCTCTAATGGCTTCCTCATTGTGTTTTTATTCTTAATTTAAGCAAATGTCATTTTCACATTCGAGATCAACTCCCTTTTTTTTTCTCGGAGTGGTAGGCTAACCTTACATATCCCACACACTTTATCTTTTAGAGTACTATGTTCATTTGTCTAGACTCTTTCGTGGCTTTTAATCTTTTCTTTTAGTGATTATTTTTAAACTCATTTTGCACAGTTTATCATATTCACTATCTAATACTAAATCATCTATTGACGAGTTTTCATCACTAAAGTAAGATGATTCGGAACATACCTCACTTGATGCTTGAGCTACAAGAAACATTTCGTCTTTGACCTTCTCATTATCTTCTTCACCGCTATCACTCCAAGAACCTCCGACAAAAGATCTTTGGTTCTTGTCTTTCGGTGGCTTTGCACATTCTCCAATAAGATGATTCGGGCCGTCACATCTAAAGCATTTTCTATCACTTTTATCGTTTTTATCGTCTCGGCTTCTTTGGAACGTCTTTTTGTCGTTCCAAGGTTGTCTCACGAATCTTCCTCTTCTTTTAAAGAACTTCTTGAAGTCTCTTAACACCATGGCGTACTCTTCGTCTTTACTTCCAGAAGTCGAACACTCTTCATCACTAGATTCTTTCTTAGCCTTTAAAGCAAGAGATTTCCTTTCAACTTTTGCTTTGACTATTTCAGAATCTTTCTTGATGATCATTTCGTGAACTTTAAAGTTCCCGATAAGTTGATCAAGAGATAGTGACGTTAAGTCTTTCGACTCTTCAATCGCTGTGACCTTTGCTCTCCATTTAGGATGTAGAGCCCTAAGAAACTTCCTAACATAACAGGTCTTTAGCGACGGCCTTTTCTGTCTCAAATCCGTCAGTATTGGTACTTTCTGACGGATTTGTGACGGAAATGGTCTGTCTGTGATTCTTGGTCGGTAATTCTTTTCTGTTGGAACTTTGTCGAAAACAGCGACAAAAATAGGGTTGGAAATCTGTTGGTGATGTTTCTGTCGGAAATCGGTCGGAATAATTTCGTCACAAATCAGTAGGAAAAACTATACAAAATCAGTCAGAATTCACTCGGAATTTTATCAGATATTGGCCAAATAACTGACATAATATAGCTTAAATTTATGTAATCCTAATAGCTCAAATTGATAATTTATGTAATCCTAATAAAGCATTAATATATCTGAAAGCCAAATAACATTCAATTTTATAAAGCTCAAATTGATAATTCATAATGAAACATTCAAGTTTATAGCAGGTTTAGAACATGAATCCTTATTACCATAAACACTAAAGAAAGCCCAGTATGAAAAGCTGAAAATAATTAAATAAAACAGCCAAGTAGTTTGAGTTGTGCATTTGCTAGAATCCGGTCCAGTGAAGTTGTGCCATTTGTGTGTTATCCAACTATTGAGAGGGACGTGGATCGTTAAATTTCCTTAACATCGAGTTAATATCATCCATCATTTGTTGTCACTTCCTCTCTCGAGCCTCTTCATGAGCATTCGC
This sequence comes from Tanacetum coccineum, assembly GCA_026074375.1. NCBI lineage: Eukaryota > Viridiplantae > Streptophyta > Magnoliopsida > Asterales > Asteraceae > Tanacetum > Tanacetum coccineum. Next base: position 95,461 of record BQNB010005178.1, read on the forward strand.
CTCCAATTCTCTTTGTCGCATATGTTCTTGCACTTGGCGTTCCACTTGTTGTTGTACCTGCACTTGTGTCTTTATTTCCACTCTTGCAACTGTCTTATCGTCCCTTCCAACATTTGCACCTACAGTGTATAAGCACTTTCACAAGCAATCTGGAAACACCACTAAATTAAACTGATGATTACCATATTACAACAGTAAGATAAAAATGCCTCTCCAAACCTAAACAGGTAAAATAACCATCAACCATTTCAAAATAATTATGGTAAACAGAAAGTGATATAACAAAATAACTTCAGTAGAGCAAAATTAGACACGTGATTGGTTCAGTGGTGTTGTTAGGTAGTAAAGCATTGTAATTACGGCTTACTTGATTAATCAACGCCAGCAATATCAGCAAGTTTAAACAGACTAAAACAAATTTGGCAGCCAATAAAAAGTGATTGAACCAACAAGTTCAATCAAAACTCACACTCGGTAAGTGGTGTAGTGTGAACTGATATTCCATAAACACATATAAGAGAACGCAGTGTGAGTGATTAGGAGCATAAGTTGAAATGTTGTCGAGGCATCGACAATTAGCAACACAGTGTATACTCAACTGCGAACATATAGAGGCAATTTACCCTATCATCTCAGCATCAAAACTCACACACTGGGAGTGGTGTAGTGGCGCAAAACTGAAATGTTGTTGCTTATTTGATATCAGCACTACTTGGGATAGCATTTTAGGAGTGTTTATCTAATTATCGTGCTTACACAACGCAAATAATAAGAAAACCATGTTTGGCAAACAATCGTCAAAAAGTGATAACCCCAAACACCCCCTCCTCCTTAACCAATTATCTCAATATTAATATACAAAAACACTGAATGCAAAATCAGCACCAAACACAAGCAATTCAATCATTTATGTCATTTAATATACAGTTTTTTTCAATTTCTGGCTTATTTTGACAATCATATGCTTATATAAATTTATTATGAGTTTGTTGGGTCTGATATACAGCTTCCTATAGGGAAGTTTCATGGATGGGTATTGAATATAGAGGGTGTTTGGGATAGCATTTTAGGAGTGTTTATCTAATTATCGTGCTTACACAATGCAAATAATAAGAAAACCATGTGTGGCAAACAATCATCAAAAAGTGATAACCCCAAACACCCCCTCCTCCTTAACCAATTATCTCAATATCAATATACAAAATCACTGAATACAAAATCAGCACCAAACACAAGCAATTCAATCATTTATGTCATTTAATATACAGTTTTTTTCAATTTCTGGCTTATTTTGACAATCATATGCTTATATAAATTTATTATGAGTTTGTTGGGTCTAATATACAGCTTCCTATAGGGAAGCTTCATGAGTGGGTATTGAATATAGTGCCTAACCTTCCTGATTGCATAGTGTGGTTTGTTCATTCAAGACTTTCTATCACTGCATCAAAACAAGTACATCATTCACTATCAGTAAATAAACTAAATCGGCTATTGATAAGGTAAATGAGTTAAAGCTTCAACCTCTAGTTCTATATTTGTGAAAGTTTTGATTAGTTTGGTTTTCATTTTAGCCAACTTTAAATTTACCCATTTGACCCATTTGGCATTTGGTCTTCAAAAATGCAGTTAAGTGATACTATATGACTATTACTAAAATAGAATTCATCACCATATTTCGCTCTGATAAGCACTCCAATCTAATCATCAAGGCTACAATAACAAAACAAATAAGGTAAGTCATCGATACATAAAACCAAACAAGAATCTATAGCCATACCATCCTATAAAACCAAACAAGAATTAATGCCAGTTGGGAAATTATATTCACTTCACGAGCAACATGGAAAGCTGTCAACGCTTGATCATCGGTAATCATAACCTGATCACATAAGAAACACCAAAATATTGTTACACTTATCTAACCTGCATATCACTAAACTTTTGCCTAATGTCTAACCAATGAGATCCGTACATCTAACATAATAATTATTTTTATAATAACATTATGTTAAAACTTTATTATGTTTTCCGTACAGTGAGATCATGTTATGTATTTGCTTATGTAAACCATGATGGCAAGGGAGAAGAAGTCATAGCACTCGCATCTGGTAGTGTGTTCGTGTTTATGTATGGAGAGATAACGTAAAGATAGTATTATGTTATGAACCCAGGCAATAAAATTAGCAAATTAAATTGGCGCCACTCACCGGGTCATGTGACGACTGTTTCAATTCAAGCAAGACGGCGGCAGAATCTCCTCTGATTGGGCAATTAAATACCAGAATTTAATGTGATGAGCGCAAAGATGTAAAGAAAGCATATTCGTAATATACAATGTGGCATTATAGTCATATGAAAATACGATATTTAAAATGAAAGGAGGACTTCTATAATTATCATACCGCAAAACCAGCAATCATGAGAGGCTTAAAGCCAGAACACGGGATCCTTGCCAAGTGTATTTCTTGTAGGTGCTTACATAAAATGCTGGTATATCATTTAGTCTTTCTTGGATGGTCTCTGATGTACCTTAAAATTATAGCATGCTGTATTTTACTTTGCGCAAGTACACAAAATGAATAGTAAAAATAACCGGTATATAACTGGACAAAACGGATAGTAAAAAAAACTGGTATATACAATATTATGACTATCATATTTGATATACCTTCACAAATGCATAAAACTACTCTTCTGTACGAACAACTGCCATCCTTTTCAAGTGAGACGCAAAGTGATGTCTCTAAACAATGTGGACAGCACTGCCACCTCCCCTGCAAACAATGCCAAAAAATGATTTCAAATACGATAAAGTTCATTATAAAAACCTAGAGAATGCTAAAACTAAAGAAGGTAGCTTCAACCGATGTTCTTATGAATGGATTGAGCATAAGTAAAATAGATAATTTAATGCAAAGCAAACTGATGGAACGTCAACTAGTAATTGTCATATCAAAAGGTTGAAGAAAAGAAGGCATCTAAGTTTAACTCATCCATTAGCGGAAAAGACTACTATACTCAATGGTATTTAAAGATCTCACATCAACTAGTAATTTTCATTATTATATAGAAGTTAGCCAACAAACACCAACAGAAGAATGCAAACAAGTAATCAAGCAGCTCAATCAACTATACGAAACATACTATGCATCGTTTTCTACATATAGGTACCCATAAAATTAGAACTAAAAGTGTGAACATAATTAATGACTAGAGAGTTCCATTTATGTCACGTTTTTATCAAAAACACAAGTATAGTCCAGTTTCCATTTGCACTTGAGCCATATAACAGTTTGATCATACTATCACACTTTTATGAAAATGACCACAAATAGTAATACACATGTTCATACAGCTAATACTTAGTTCAATATGTCCCTAACCATAACACTAAGGGGGTGTTTGGATCAAAACAAATATAGCTTATTACATGAAAACAGATATAGCTTATTTTATGAAAACAAATATAGCTTATTTTATAAAAACAGATATGGCTTACACAAAGCAACTGATACTTAGTTCAATATATCTTATTTCTTGAAAACTAATTTCAACTATTAGTTAAAATCAGGTCAGATTTTAGGGCAAAATTAGCTAAGACCTAATAAACAAAATTTGTACAAAACACCTAATTTTCACCTAATTAACAAAATCAGCCAACACCTAATCAACAGGTGAGGAATTAAACCTTGATGACGGTTAGGAGTGATCGGAATTTGAACGACGGCGGATGGCGGAGTGGTGAACTGGATGGCGGAGTGATCGGAATTTGACGAACGGCGGACGGCGGAGTGGTGAACAGGATGGCTGGCGGAGTGATCGTAGTGGTGGAAAGGTGAGAGTGAAGAATTGATGTTTTTAAGTAAAAAGGTGGGAGGGGTTGGGAATAAATAACGGGAATTTGGGAATTTGTATATAATTAATTGGTGCGTTTAACTTTACCCTCGGGAATCTGTCAGAAATAAATGTTCTTACCGATGGATTTCCAACAAATATTTTATCTCACAGAAACCCGTCGGAAGTCAGTCGGAAATATAAAGTCGTCCCTAATCTGACGGAATATCGTGATAATTAGCGACGGATATGAATTCGTCGGAAAAATCCGTCACTGAAAGTCAAGTTTCTAGTAGTGAAATTAGAGCGTACAATCACATTTTTATAATGCATTCTTACGTTTGCTATAAATAGAGCTTTAGAAATATCAAAACATTTAAACACAAAAATGGAGATAAAAACCAGTGCCTCAAAGCTCATAAAACCCTCAACACCAACACCATTCACCCTTCGTTACTATAAAATTTCTTTCTTTGATGAGCAGCAACCAGACATCAATGTCCCTATCATTCTCTACTACTCTGCATCACAAATTAGTGATAATGATGTCAACATATTTAATCATTTGGAAAGATCACTATCAAAAGCCTTAACTATCTTTTACCCATTAGCCGGGAGATATGTGCCTGATAATTCGTTCATCGATTGTAGTGATCAAGGTGCTCTATATGTCCAAGACAAAGCAAATATTAAACTCACGGAATTTCTAGGCTTAGCATGGGAGTTAAAACTTAGTATGCTAAACAAGTTTCTCGCGTGTGAGTTCCATGAAGATGGTGAAATTCATCACCCATTGTTATCAGCTAAAGTCACAAGTTTCGAATGCGGTGGTTTTGCTCTTAGTATGAGTTTTTCACATAAATTCGCAGATATGTCAACTATGTGCACATTCGTTGATACTTGGGCAACTATAAGCCAAGATATAGACAACACATTTAAATTAGGTAAACATTCTCCTAATTTTGTTGTGGCTGATCACTATCCGAAAAGAGGTTTACACCTTGCCCCTGTATCTCCAAGGTCAAGCATGGGGGCAAAGATTTCGGTTAGAACTTTTTTATTCAATGGGGAAGCAATCGCAAAAATAAGAAAAAATCTCAAAGTTAACCATAACGGGAGTCATAGGCCCTCAAAGGTACAAGTTGTTGTGTCGCTATTATGGAAAGCCTTTGTGAGATTAGATAAAGCAAACAATGGACAATTCAATGTGTCCACTCTCACCCAAGCAGTTAACTTAAGAAATATAGTAGTCCCTAAGTTTCCTAATAACTTATGTGGTAATTTTTACACTCTAGCAAATGCGCGATTTGATAATGGCGAAGGACAAAACATTGATCTCCAAGAATTACTTGACCTCTTGCATGAGTCAATCAAGAATATAGATGGCAATCACTACTAGAAAGTTGACCTTCACTGACAGATTTTCCGACGGACTGTTTTCCGTCGCTAATTACCGACGATACTCTGTCGGATTAGCGACGGATGTTACCGCTAAATTAGAACTGCACTTTTTCGACTGACTACCGATGGATTTCCGAGGAATATGATTTTCGTCAGAAATATGCTGGTAATTTACATAATTTGCCAACGACTTTCCAACAGCCTACCGACAACCATACACATCCCTCGTAAATCTGTCGGAAAAGTTATAAAGTTTTGAAACCAATAACAAACTAATCCTTTATTTTTTTATTAACTACAAATTCTCACTTTTTTTCCAGTCCCTGTTGCGCTTCATTTTTTCTCTCTAAAATCAAAAGTCACTTTTAATTTCCCCCTTCATATCACAATCCGATTAACAAAAATCACTTTTAATTTCCCCCTTCATATCACAATCCGATTAACAAAAATCACTTTTAATAATTCAAATCACAATCCGATTATTTACCCTATTTTCATTATTTGCCCTAATTTCACTTCTAATCAATACATTCGATATAATCAAGTAAGTTTCCATCACAATCAAATTACAATTCGATTATTTTCCCTAATTTCATTATTTTATCTGATTGCCCCAATTTTGAATGTATTGTTTTGCCCTAATTTCATTATGAATTGTTTATGCTGTTACACTTTCGTGTTTTGAAACTGATTATGAATTTGTGTATAGATTTGTTGTTACGGTTTCATTGTGAAAGGATTAGATTATGTGAATATGTGTGTGTGTGTGTGTGTCTCTGTGTGTGTGTGTGAGATTGGATTATGTTGTTACGGTTTCTGAGTGTTTGGCTGATTGGTGCGAGACTTGAATAATGGGATAAGCGAACTTAGTTTTTTTCGAGCTAAAACGGATAAGCGGAATCAGTTTTGTTTAAGCTGATTCGCACTAACCGTAAGTTGTGATAAGTGTGACGCACATGCTTTCATGTTTAAAGCTGGGATAATTAGTGGTTTGAGTGTTTGGCGGATAGATAGAATCAATTAAATTCGTGTTTTGTCGTAATAATTTGTTTCGTTGAAGTTTGGCTAATTGACTTCTAGAGTTTAGTTTAGAAAACAAGCTAAACCACCCCCCCCCCCTTAGCCTCTTAGTGTTGTGGGTGGGGTCCAATATGGCAACCTTTGTTTTTGGCAAATTTCTCTAGAGAAAGGCGAGTTTTTGGCCAAATTCTAAGATGTGTTAAAAGTTTTTGTTCATTAGTTTGACAGAATGCAGTTGCTCCGCCATTGTTTCATGTTCTATGTGATACGTGTAAAGGGTTAAAGCTTATAGAATATGCAGTGGTTAGATGATTAAGTTTGTGACAATAGGGGCTGTTAATTTAGACCATCTATGTTTTGATTTAGCTATGAACCAAACACACTTTAAGATAATTTACGAGGGTGGGATTTTTATTTAAAGACCCCAAAATAATAAGAGAATGAGAATAATTTTTGCTGTTGCAACTCATGAACTGATATGATTATTCAATACTTATTATATGACCCACTTAAAATGCATTGCCAGGCACCCAATACGCTTACCTTAGGTGTAAGGATGCATAAACTATAAACACATGTACTAAATTTTATTCTTGGCAACAATTTTGAAGTTTATATTGGCTAACACTTTAGGTGTAAGGATGCATAAACTATAAGAATGCATAATCAAAAAACCATTTGATTATTACTCCATCGTAACGTCTGATGATGCTTGTGTGAGCTGATTATCAGGCCATCAGTAAGCTTATCACCACTCCTTATATTGCCATATGATATAGTTATGGCTAGCAATTAAATAATAAATAGTAAATTGGTTGTGTGTATACCCTATTTGATCATTTGTTATTCATTGAATACGAAGGTACATCATGACCTAAATCTTACAAGTTGACATTCTTTACTTCAATATTCTTTCATCGCTTGTCTTTCACTCTTTTTTCGCCATGTGTCTCTATAAATGTTCCTAAACACATCAAAGTTTTTCGCAGTGATACCTCTACAAGACAACTACATTTTTGTTGCATATCGTTTTAACCACCCATCGCTTGTCACGTACTTTGCAATTACTCATTTATTTTAAATTCACTTGTAATGATAAGTTGATAACGGAGTTTGCCATATCCTATCCCTCATTTATACACTTGCAGGACAATTATTTTTTTACCTCCCCCATTCATGTGCATTTCTGTAGTGATATTAAGTGCAACAATTTTGATCAGGCTATACCTTGTAGGTGGTTGCAAAAAGTAAAGAAACAGAAGCCATATGGAGAATCGAAGCACTACGCAGCGTGCTTAAGGAAGTACACTCTCTTTTCGTCATGTTTCATGGTTGGTTGACTTTTTTAATTCAGTGTTCTTGACTACCTTTCTCTCACATGGTAACGTATGTTTTTTACGTTAAACCGTAAGAGCATACGCAATGTCGTTTCCAGTAAATCTGTTGATGTGTTTTAAAAGTTAGCTTATTTCTAGTATGTAAATTCTTTTATTGGTGACGTGAATACGGGTTTGCAGGTTTGATTGTTCTGCTGATGCTAGAAGCACATCGTTTTCGAGTCTTTCTTTTGTTAATACAGAAAAAGAGACACACCCCTTATGGGTATTCACAAAGTTCCATCATAAGTCACATCCTTGGGTTCTCACCATTCTTCCCAATGGAGAGGCATTGGGGATTCTTGCTAATACAACAAAACGCTGCGAGGTGCTTAAGATTCCTCACTTGTATCTGCCATTTCTTTTATGTTA
>BQNB010005179.1:0-37782 GCA_026074375.1 Tanacetum coccineum
CTATCTATCAATTTCCAAATCGATCCGCGTGTTGTAAATATACATTATATATATACATATATATATATATATATATATGTATATATATATATTTAAAACTAAACAAAGTAATAATTATCGTATTTATTTAACCATTAACCACCATTTTTGTTTCGATTTACGATTTATAATTCTCGTTAAAATTTTATATTTATAAAATTTTGGAATATATTTATTGTAAATTGGTATTAACCCAATATACCCTTACGGTAAATTTGCTCACCCAAACACGTCTTTGTTGTTACATCCATAACCAAACGCATCCTACCCGTTTATAACCAAAACCAAACGCACCCTACTTGTGCCAAACCCAAACCAAACACCCCCGTTTGGCTGCCATAATACCAAACGGACCCTAATTTGCTACAAACCAAACGGACCCCACTGTGGTGAAACCCACAGCCAACAAACACCCCTTAGGGCGGTGGCTGCCACCCCCAAACGAACACCCCCTTTTTGTGCTAACCCACAACCGGACGCACCCTCTTCGGGTGGTGGCTGTCCCACAACAAACGCACCCTTTTTGGGTGGTTTTACTAAACCAAACGCACCCGTGGCTGCTTCAATAAACCCAACGCACCCTGTTGTGTGTATGTCAACCCAAACGCACCTTTGTGGTGGCGGTATTACACCGAACGCACCCTTGAGGTGCTGCTGTTAACACAGCGAAACAAACACCCTTAGTGGTGTTTTTATCGAAACCAAAACACACCCCGACTGGTGGAAATCAAACGCACCCTTTTGTTTATACAAGAACCAACGCACCCTAATCGGTTTATAAATAAAACCAAACGGACCCTTGTCGGGTCTGACCCGAACCCGACGCACCCTTTGTGGTGTACAGCAGTGGTGGCGGGGATGGTGGTGCGTGGTCGATGGGGTGACGATGGTGGAGGTGGTGCTGGTGTGCGGCTGAGGTGGGGGAGGAAAAAGGGCGAGTGGCGGCGAGTGGATATGATGAATGGATAGATCGATTAATGAGGAACGATTTCGGGTTCGCCGGAAAAAGTCCGCCGGAAAACTTTTCCGGCGGCGTGGTGGTGGTGGCCGGCGGCGGTAGGGTGGCCGGCGGTGGGTTGCCGGAAAAGGGAGGGGAGAGAGAATTGGTGGTGTGTGTGTGTTTATAAGAGATGTAAATGAAAAAAAAAAATATAAACTTTTTATTTATATTAAAACTTTTAAAATGAATTATAAAGTGTATAATAGTTGAGGGTTAAAAGTGTAACTTTTTATTATACTTTTGATAAAATGCGGTTCGAGACTCGTTTGGGCGACTTAACTAATGATTCAACGCGCGAAACTTGCGCCATTGTTTTTCGAATCATTTTTCTGATAAAAATGAGTATTTACACGACTTTGTTTCATAATTGTTTCATAACATTTATTTAAAATGTTTGTTATTCATTTATATATTTTTCCGATAAACTTTATCCGTAAAAATGAATTTTAACTTCAATAATTGCGTTTTTAGCAAACGTTTTCGATTAACAATATAATTAATTTATTAAATATTTTTATTTAATAAATTATGATAATTAAATATAAATTTAATTATTTTGGGTAGGCACGCGCTGTGCTCAAAATTTTGCGAGGACGTTTCAGTCTCATTCTGACTGTTTTCGGATCTCGGTCAAAACTAAAAAGTTGTCAGGAATGTCGTTTTACATCAAATTGCTTTAGAGTCCGAGTTGTGAAAACGTGCTTTAGATGGTCGTTCTTATAAGTCAAGCCAGACCCTAAAAGTCAACGATTGAAATAGTCATTCAAAAATTCGAAAATTCTCGGATGTTACAGTTGATCCCAAGGGTCACCTGCCAGTCCAATCTAAGGGCAAAGATAGGTTATTATTCGTGATCCTATTGGTCTAGATGTATAAATCACTATATGAAGAGCCATCCCGACATCTAGATTACTTGGTCCGTATCACTAGATCCAGTTGAATGATATGTCGCATACAAAAGCACGCAAACAAGTATAAACTGATAAATATAAACAAGCAGTCAATGATAAATTAAGCAATCGAGATAAACAAACCAAACATTCAGATCTTCATAATAATGGCTAATACCCAAAGGTATTAGCCTTCAAACGTCATAATCAATACAAAAGTAATAATTTAGCCAAGGTAAACTAACCGAGTTAACGAATGATACCAAAAACTGAAAGATTACAAGAGTATAGCATATTACAAGTTGTTTCCTCTGGAATTAATTACGTTGCAAGACCCCTTCTGCTCTTCTTCTCCTCTGAAAATCTACTTTTATGGTTTAGGTATCGAAAATATGATTTAGCACACTAAAAACGCATTTTTGAGTTTTCTATTTATAAGGTTTGGAATATGGTCGATACGGCGTATTGACTGAGGTCAATACGGCGTATCGGAGATTTCTTAGAGTAGGGACCACGTTTGATATCTTCCAGAATATTTTATTTCCATAGCTTGAATACGGCGTATTGGTCATCCCTGGATACGGCGTATTGATTTTGTTTCCTTCGTTGTCTTTTGTGAAGTGCAGGCACAGATACGCCGTATCTTCCTTGATGGATACGGCGTATTGGATGTAAGAACATTAATCTTCAAATGTCTTCATTTAAGCTCCAGAATGTGTGCCTTTTTGTTAATCTTCACCAAGTACTCCTTAATTACTACAATTCTCAAATATAAACGATTAAGTAACAGTTCTTTTCAATAATTAAACTAAATGAGTTATTTTCATAGGATAAATGATGCTATAAAAGTAACGTTATTTGATGTCATCAAAGTTCAGATGCATCTATTAACTAACAACGTGGAACGGGGTTTTTGTCACACGTTATGAGTTAATAGACACATCGGACCTTGCGAGGGTGCCTGAGCAGAAGTTGTCAGAACTTATATTTTTATGAGTTTGTAAACTTATTTTTTTAATAACTCTCGGTTGAGCATTCACGTGGGCAAATGTGTCCCTATTATGTAAGAGCGTCGAACGGGTTGCCTGCTAGAGGCTATCACTTAATATGGATAATTGATCCCACGTGAAAGATGGACAAAGAGTTATAAAAGGGGGTCGTTGACTACAGGTGTCCCTATTAAGTAGAGGCGCCAAATAAACAATCTCTTATATAGTGGCTTAGGCAAGCAGACGCACCCAATGTAGCAGACTCCACAAGAGCAACCTGCAAAATTGAATGTTAAAGTCACAAATAGAGATATCACAAAAGATATATTCTTGTTACGTAAGCATGACACGTACATTTTGTGGTATTTCATTTTCAGACCGACAAAAGGCCAATGTCAGTGATACGATAGGTGTGCACAAAGGACGACAAGAAATAAAAGAGAATGCGGTGAAAACGAATCTGCGTCAAATTACTTATCACAACATTCTCTTGAATTTCGGGCCCTCCTTTGATATGACGCATTCTATCAACAGGCTCAGCCTTTTGTCGATCTAAATATGATATCCCAAAAAATATTTTCTCAGTGCGTTTGGTTGCAAGACTAGCTGATTTACATCACTCAATAGAAGAACTAATAACAAAAATATGTAAAGTACGTATGCATAGTCTGGCGCACATATAATTGCATCATTACCGTGCATATTTCTTCCATTAGTTCTTTTATTGAAGGATGTAAGCAGAATGTTTGTGCTATAAGTAACTTGATGCACCGAGAAAATGTTTTACAGTTGTCAAGAATTACAACGCATTCACAGTCAATGGAAGTATAAACCAAAAAATAGAAGGTTGTGAACGATGTATCTGAACAAAAAGACACGGTGAGAATGCTGATTATGAATCGGCTCTTCATAGATACCACAGTCAGGGGCAATGGCTACATTATTCATCCAATGATACAGCCAGACCTACAAATTTAGCAAAAAATCAGCACCTATAAAATTATTAGTATACAAAAAGAAGATGAGGGGACTATAAGGACCTGAACTTCGTTCCTGAAAGAAACTGTAGAGCTTGTTCCAGCAGCACGATGATCGTATTAAGAATAACTAAGATCAAGCAAGCCGGGGAAAACCAAATACCAGGTCAGACCAAGGAAGGTCAACTCAGACAAAACATACACAAACCTTGATTCCAAAGAAAACTAATATGTAAAAGTGCATGCGTCAGTAGATGGCTAAAGTATTCGGGAGACAACGTGCACAAACTTGGTAGCTAAAAATAGATAAACAGTGATGTAGTTTTCCAGGTTATACGCTTACCACTGTATACGAATCCAACTTGATAGGCAAAATTCATGCATGTGATTTTTGTAGGACCAGATGCTCCAATCAACTAAAAGCATTAAATAGAGTTCTCGTCCAACCCTCTGAGTTGATAGGAACAACAGATCCTACAAGACCGTGTACAAAGAACAACATGTGGTATGTTTCAAAGGCGCAATATAAAAAAAGAAAAGCTTGCCTTGCAAGTCTGTTAACCACTAGGTAAAACCGTGTTTGATGTACATAGCATAATCGAAGCTCATAGCCTATAAACAACCTCCAAAAGCCATAAACTACCCAATTAAGATTCAAAACAATCCACCAACAATATTTATGTGTGCCGGAGCGTACTCTAGAAGAATAGAGATACGATAAAGGTTTTGCCACTATCACGTATGCTTGGTTATAAGTCATTTTTCTACTAAACAGGCACACATGATGGGAAAAAAGTCTCTATCGCAATTAGCACGACTCAACACACCAACGTGAAAGAATTTAATCATAAGGAATCATCTTTGCCTAAAGCAACAATTAAAATAATAAGAAGAAAAACCGAAGAAATTTACTTGCATTCCTAAACTAAGAAAGCGTACACCACTTTCCGAAGGGCCTATTCAGTAGAGCGTTTGATATTTATGTGAACCACACTCGTAAGACCAAACTAGTATGTGTATAGTAACAAGGCCTAAGGCTCAGACTAAGGAAGACAATGATGTATACAAGCAGCCAACACGGCTATGACCATGTGTATTAATGCATATAATTGTTTAAATTAAATTTCAAGTTTTAAATTTATAAAACTTGACTACCTATGGTGTACAACGCACTAACGGGTAGAGATCCCGATTGTGTATAGTGTAGGATTGGTAAATCTAAGGTCGTCCCAAGAGATAAGTGTTTTAGTTGTTAATTTGAATTTGTCACAAGTTAAATAACGATTTGCATTGATTTTAAAAGATTAGAAGTAAATAGAATGCAAAACTAAAATACAAAGATTAATCAGGGAGAAAAACGTGCTAGCCTAGTCATTCCTTTGTTATAATTGAGATGGCGTTTCCTAATGCAATATCTATGTTACTGTTTATTATGGTGGTTCTAATATCAACAGGCCCAAATAGATATTGAAACTTGTCCTATATATCTTACGATCTTAATCTCCCGTAGATCACGGAAGTTGGGTATCAAGGCTATACTGATTAACCCCCAACTATCCCAAAGACATGTCTAATGCTGATAATCCCACTTCTCGGCTATAAAACCCTCTAGGAAGAGTTTTCCCAAACTTTATAAGTGTCTAACTTACTGTAGGCAGAGGTTACCCTGTTAAACCTTAATTCAATAAGTAAGCCTAATATAAATCCTAAAAGGATCTACACTACCCTTAACACTACCAACATTCTAGGATCATGCAACAGGCAATAAGGATCTTTATAAAAATGATAAGTCAACAAGAAACAATCATCAAACTATAACAATATCATAACAAGGCTAGCACTTAAGGTGCTTAACCCCTTATACTACATATAACATAAGAAATATTGTTATCCCACTAGTTTAATCCATTACACAACAATAATCTATACCAATATGCTAGAAAATAAGAAGACAACTTAGAGAGAGAAAGTAGAGAGAGAAAACAAGAAAGGAAGATTAGATTAGAGAGTTGGTGGATTACAAGTGAAATGAAAATGTAACCAACACCCTTCACAAAGTGTGGTGAAGGGATATTTATACCCATGCCTTGCTAGGTGGCGTAAGGGCTTGTAATCTTGGGCCGGGCTTGGCATAACTTGGGCTTTGAGCCTGAAACACAGACAATATTAGATTACAATCCAAGCCCGTTGAACCCGACTAGCCTATTGCAATAAAAGACCTAGTTTGACTTTCTAAGACTGATAACATTCTTGTTTGACTTAATATAATTAAGGCTAACAATCTCCCCCAATGTTGAGGTCTCTTTCTTCAGACTCCTCTGAACCACCGATGACATTGAAGATATGACGTTTGAAGTTTATGCTTGGCCTTGTTATGGTCTTGTCTTGTTTGTAATGGCTTTGTTCATTCATGCTTTGTGATCTTGATCTTGAGCCTTTATCTTTTGACTTTGAATTCTTGAGATCGTTATCTAGCATCATCTCCTTGACTTGAATCATCTTGCTTTGACTTCCTTGATCAACTTGTGCTCTTGACCAACATGCTCATACTTGTTACATTCTTGTTTGACATATCCAGAGTACATTGTTCCCCGATGGTCAGTTCCCTCATGTTTCCCATATGTCTCCGGATGTCCCATTCTTTCCTATCCTGAATCTTATTCATTCGTCCAACTGTTCAATCTTTATCAAACACTATTTGTATTCCTCCAAATTTATCGGAGTACGAGTTCGTTACTAATTCCTGAAGAACTTTGATTCCACTTCAAAACTAGTTAAAGACCCATTCGGTCAACATCGCATTCTCAAGATTTGTTGACGTTAGTATCCCGTCCTAACCTTCACCATTCCTTAAATGAAGTAACCCCAAGGTCAGGTTTTTTATGTATACCTATAGAATTTGAAAAATAGAAGTTTAGCTCAAATTGGATTCACCTTTATACCGAATTAGTAATCTCATTGGGAGCTTAGCTAGGGTATGCATTAAAGTGCTTTCATAATCCTGGTGTTTGTTATTTTCAAAAAACTACTCATTGTACTGTCTTGCCCTGATCGTGTCATCTATCTTGCTGTTCTCGTATCTTATCAGAAGAAAGTTAGAAAACAACATTTCTCTTCCCTTGACTTCTCTCCTCTTGTTTTCAAGATGGCAGTGCCACTGCTTTAAAGCTCCTCATTCATCTAGCCTATAGATTGTATCACCTTTGTTGCATTTCCTTACACTCGGGTCACAGGTGGGCCAGAAATTAAATTTCCCATTGCTCAACTCTTGAATTGGTTTACAATAATGCAAACTTGAGGTAGTCATATCAGGTTCAACCATCTTTGCTTGAGGTAGTCATATCAGGTTCAACCATCTTTGCCTTTCCTCTAAATTGTCCGTGCACATCATCACTAATAATGGTATATTCATTGTTTTGATTAGTTTCACACAGGTGGTTATATTTTTTAAATTTTAAGCACAAGGGGGAATCACACGAGAATAGATCTTTACTTAATTCTAAAGGGTAAAGTGATTCCTCCTCTTGAACATAATTGGCCATGTAAACCATCTCGACATGAATGGTATGGTGATAGATATTTCTGTTTATGTCGAACATAATCTTATCTTCCCCTATTCCCAGAAAAATTTCCCCACAAATAACATTTATTCGGGCATGAATAGTGGCTAGGAAAGGGTCTACCTAATATCATAGTTTCATTAGGATCTCCTGACATATCTATACTCACGAAATCAGTTAGGAACACGAACTTATCAATCTTAACAAGAACATTTTCCACTGTTCTTATAAGTTCCTTTTTTGACATAATCTGTTATTTCAACCAACATACTAGTTTCTTTTAGACTATTTAGTTTTAAACTCTTAAACATTAAATATGGCATGATATATACACTAGCACCTAAATCTGTCATTGCATATAAATTCAAACTATCAATAGTGCAGGGAAGAGTGAAACTTTCTAGACTTAATTCTTTTAGAGGTAGTTGGCATGACAAGACTCCTGATTGCCCTTCATTCGTTTTCTTAGAAACCATCACATTATCATCAGAAATAAAAGATACTCCATGAAGTTCATTAGTTCCATTAGAAGAGGTTTCATCTCTTGGTGCTTCATTGTCTGTAAAAATCACCTTGCACTGCCCAATTGATGAATTGGGTATTTCATTAGCAACCTTTGCTTGATAATCCTTTGTCAGCTGCTTAACCTGTGTCTCTAAATTCTTTAGTGAGGCGTTTTGGTTTCTTATATTCATGTTTGTGCTCTCCTGAAGCTTCTTTAACCGATCTTCCATGTCTGCTCTTCTCCATGTTGATTCCTCAAGGTGCTTGTTCATTAGTTCCTTAAGGTTTGGTCTATTTTCATCGAAAGGTGGGCGATTGTCAACACGTGTGTAGTATCCCGGTGGACCTACATGATACCTAGCATTGTTCCCGTTCATATTAGGAAAAGATCACCTAAACTCGCCATACTTAACTTCCTTAACGCACTTTACATCTTCATGAAGGGGACATTCCTTGTCAAGATGAGCTCCTCCACAGGTTTCACATCTTACTTGGATAGCATGCATGTTTTCCTTAAGATTCTTTATATCACGCGTAAGACTATCCAATTTATTTGCTATTTCTGTAATTCCATCCGGGCTAATGCTGCTCACCTTCCTACTGTTTAACCCGTTGTGCCATTTCTATGAATGGTCAGCCATAGTTCAGATTGCTTCTAATGCCTGGTCAGGTGTCTTATTATGTATTAGAGCCTAAGAATCTAGCAATTGGCGAGTCATGGTGTCCAATCCTATATAGAAGATGTTAACCTTCTGGTAGATGTTCAGATCATGTGTTGGGCACTTGTATATGAGGTTAGTGTACCTTTCTTAAGCTTCGTACAATGTCTCATCACCTTCTTGCTTGAAGTTATGGATCTCCTCGAATTGTTTTAGATAGTGGACAATACCGTTGAATGAAAGCTTGCTTGAGCAAATCCTAAGTATTGATTGTTCATGGAGGTAGTCTTTCCACCCATCTTTTTATAGCTCCAGTAAATGTGATGGGGAATACACACAACATGACTGCGTCGTGTGTGACTCCTAGAATATTAAAAAGGTTGACGATGTCCAGAATTCTTTCAACATGCTCATGAGCATCGTCATTTTTGTTTCCTGAGAAGGTGTGTCCTTTTAATTCCCTCATGAATTGACTCTTGATTTCAAAGTTGACATTGCCTCCTATTTCTGGTTTAACCACGCTTGGTGCTTGATTTCCATAGTCAATGCCAAGTACTGCTCCATCGTGAGTGTGTTGATGTCAACCTCGCCCATCTTGCTTCCTAAAACTAAGATCAAATGAATTTTAGTTCTCAAAACTAAGCAAATAAATACAGGTTTTCAAATTGTAAACTTGTTGGGATTAAAAGAGTTCTTGATGATCTTAAAGTTACTGTTGCTCAGGTGTGTGTTACTACTGCTAGCTCAAAGATAGTGAAAAATATGCTAAGTAGTTAGTACTGCTAGTTCTTAGTTACTACTGCAAGTATAACTTAGTTAATACTGCTAGTGTAACTTAGTACTGCTAGTATATATTAGTACTGCTAGTGACTACTGCTAGTATATGTTAGCACTGCTAGAGTAAAGTTAGTACTAGTGATGAAGATTGAAGAAAATATTCTAAGTAGTTACTACTGCTTGTACAAAGTTAATGCTGCTGGTGTATAAGTTTATACTGCTTGTTCAGAGTTAATGCTGCTAGTACAAAGTTACAACTGCTGAAAGATTAAGACTGCTGAAAGAGTTTCTATTGTCAATGGATGGATAAAGACTGCTCAGAGAAAAGATAAAGATTGCTTATGAGATATGTTTGAGATATTTTTGTAAAAGATACGTATAATTTATTTGCTTAAAAGATCATGATAACTTAGGAAAATATTATAAGCCGGTTAGGACTCCTTGGTGTATAAAAGGAGGTCCTCGGGCATAGAGTTTCGTATCACAAATTGTACCAAAAATGAGTCAGTCATAGAGTTGTTCATAGCTTCAAGGTTCTGTAACCCTAATACTAGAAGAGTATTCGTATTATTTGTAATATTAATATTGGAGCTTTTATTGTTGAATTATATTGTTTTGTGTTATTGTTTCATTGAAGAATTCTTCTGATATTAAAGATTAGATTCCGCATAATCTTTAGTATTATCAAACAAAGTTTCTATCATAGTTGTGTAGGATTTATCTTGCATAACTAAACCTTACACAAGCTAAGGAATTCAAGATCCATTGAAGTGGGATCAACAAGTGGTATCAGAGCTTGTTGCTTTGAGAAACTTTGCTAAGAAGACATGGATCAAGACTCAGTACATATGGTGGCTGCATCAAAAGTGCCTACGCTCAAACCAGGTGAGTATGAGCTTTGGAGGATGAGGATGGAATAGTACATTCAGATGGTTGACTATGCTCTATGGGAGGTCATAGAGAATGGAAACATTGCACTAAAAACAACACTTGTGGAAGGTGTTGAGAGAGTAATACCTCCTACAACTACTGAAGAAAAGGCACAACGGAGGTTAGAGTTGAAGGCAAGAAGCACTTTATTGATGGGCATCCCTAATGAACATCAATTGAAGTTTAGCTCCATTAAAGATGCCAAGTCATTACTGCATGCTATTGAGAAGAGGTTTGGAGGGAATGCTACTACTAAAAAGACTCAAAGGAATCTTCTAAAGCAGTAGTATGAAAATTTTACTGCATCTAGATCAGAGGTGTTAGATTAAACCTTTGATAGGCTTCAAAAGCTTATCAGTCAGTTGGAGATTCATGGTGAAACTATCTCATAAGAAGATGTGAATCCGAAGTTCTTAAGAAGTCTGTCACAAGAATGGAACACACATACCATTGTATGGAGGAACAAGCCTAAGATAGATACATTAAGCTTGGATGATCTTTACAACAACCTGAAGATCTATGAACCAGAGGTCAAAGGGATATTAAGCTCAAGTACAAACACAAAGAATGTAGCCTTTGTGTCCTCAAACAACACCATCAGTACAAATGGAGCTGTTAATACTGCTTTTGGTGCTACAACTGCTTCTCACTTAAGCTACTGCTGTTAACTCAACAACAATTGACAATTTAAGTAATGCTGTCATGTATGTTTTCTTTGCAAGTCAATCAAATAGTCTACAACTTGACAATGAGGACTTGCAACAAATTCATCCTAATTATTTAGATGAGATAGATTTACGGTAGCAGATGGTTGTGCTTACAATAAGGGCAAGATTCTTGAAGAACACTGGAAGGAAATTTTCTATGAATGGTACTAAGACCATTGGGTTTGATAAGTCAAAGGTGGAGTGTTACAACTACCACAAAAGGGAACACTTTGCAAGGGAGTGAAGGGCTCCAAGGAACCAAGAAAACGGGAATAGGGAAAGAACAAGAAGAAGTGTGCCAGTGGAAACAACTACTTCCAATGCTTTGATCTCATGTGATGGTCTTGGTGATTATGATTGGAGTGATCAAGCAGAAGAAGGTCCAACTAACTTTGCACTCATGGCTTACTCTTCTATAAGTTCTAATTCTAAGGTATCTACTGATTCAAACTGTTCATCATCTTGTTTGGAAAATGTTAAAATTCTTAAAGAACAAAATGAACAACTATTAAAAGACTTAAGGACATCTAAGTTAAATGATATTGCTTATAAAACAGGTTTAGAATCTGTAGAAGCAAGACTTCTAGTTTATAAGAAAAATGAGTCTGATTATGAGGAAGATATCAAGGTCTTAAAACGTGAAATATATCTAAGAGAAGTAGCCATTACAGAGCTTAGGAGGAAGTTGGAATTGGCTCAAAAACAAAAAGATGAAATTCAGCTAACAGTAGAAAATTTTGAGAATTTGTTGATCCCAACTTAAGATTGATTCCTTAGCTTATAAAGGTAAAGTTACTTTGGATAGATCCAAAACAACTATGATAGAAACTTTGTGAATACTAAAGAGTATGCAAAATCTACTGTTTAATATTTAGAAGAATATTTGTTAGCCTCAATTTTATTGAGTCAATAAAGGAAGCTCGTTCCCGTGTTCAAGACCTCACTTCGGGGGAGATTGTTAGCCTCAATTTATTGAGTCGAACAAGGAAGCTCGGTCACTCTACGATGGAGCTTCGGTCTTTAATTAGTTAATGTTGTAATAAAATATTATCGGGAATCGGGCTCGATAGTTAATCTAATATTGTATATGTTTCGGGTTTAATCCCAAACAAAACCCGAGCCCGGGTCCTAGTTAAATATCCCGCGCGTCACATTAAATGTGTAGGGGTATATATATATTTAGATATTTTCTAAAAAGAAAATATCTCATATATATATAGATATTTTCTTTTAGAAAATATCTAAGTTTTTCATTAATCAAAAATATTTTTTTTTCTAAAATCTTTTCTCTCTCAACTCTCTCTCATCTCTCTCTCTCTCTTTTCGATTCTCTCTCTCTCTCGTTTCTTGATTCGTGTTGTGATTTTATGAAGTGAAGTGTTAATCGGGTTCCTACAATTGGTATCAATCGCCTCGGGTGGATAGCGTGGTTTTTTTTGTTGTTGTAAGCTTATTAGATTCGGCAGTTGGGTTGCTTCATCACTCGGCAACAATACTTTTTCGTGGCTCTTTTTGATGTTGGATTTCTTTTTTAGTCGGGCATCATAGAAAACATATATAGATGGTTTTCCGCTCTTGGTTTCTTGTGAAGAACGATCGATACGAGTGGAAAAACACTTTCGAAACGACGAGCTGGAAATCGTTGTACGAATCGACACGAACAGCGAAAAAAGGTTTCGATCGAACGAGCGAAAAAGGTTACGATCGAACGAACGGATCGAACGAGCGATCGAACGAACGGATCGAACGAGCGATCGAACGAGCGGATCGAACGAGCGATCGAACGAGCGATCGAACGAGCGATCGAACGAGCGATCGAACGAGCGATCGAACGAGCGATCGAACGACCGCATTTTCGAACGAGCGGTGGTGGTTCGGAACGAGCGATCGAACGAGAGGATCGAACGAGCAAATTTTTTTTGGATCCGAACGGAATTTTTTTAGAAATTTATGCGGTGACGAAAAGCGGTCTTCAGTAAAACTGCCATAACTTTTGATCCGTAAGTCCGTTTCAGGCCCGTCAGCTGTCAAATCGAAGAGAAAAACGAGACGGATCACGATTTGGAACTCCTCATGTTATAATTAGTGATCGAGGTACCCATTTTTGTAATCATCAATTTGCTAAAGTTATGCTTAAGTATGAAGTTACTCATCGTCTTTCTACCGCGTATCATCCACAAACGAGTGGACAAGTGGAGGTTTCAAATTGGTGGGTTTGATTGAAACGTATTTAGAACAAGGACCATAGGTGAAAACCGTGCTTCATGGTCTAATAAGTTAGATGATGCACTATGGGCCTTCCGTGCCGCATTTAAGACACCCATTGGGTGCACTCCTTATAAGCTTGTATACGAAAAGGCTTGCCATCTTCCTATCGAACTTGAACACAAGGCCTATTGGGCCTTGAAACATTGTAATTTTGTTCTTAAGACCGCGGGTGATCACCAAAAAGTTCAAATAAATGAATTAAATGAACTCTGGGATCAAGCTTACGAGAACTCTTTAATCTACAAAGAGAAAACGAAGAGATTCCATGTCTCCAGATTAAAAACTGCCGTTTTTCCACGTTGAGTGATCCGAGTTCTTTCTCTTCAATTCTTGATGAAAGCTTTTCTCGGGAAGCTTTTAAAACCCGTTGGATCGGACCATTCACCGTTGCTCAAGTTTTACCTTATGGTGTGGTCTAGTTATCTCAAACCGACGTACCAAATTTGAAGGTGAATGGTCATAGACTTAAGCATTATTTTGGAGGGGACATACCACCGATGGTTGTCCCGGATCTCTAAACTTTCCCATGGTCCCAATATAATTTCGAGGATGCGTCAGGCTGTTGACTCGGTTAACAAAAACAAGCACTTCACGGGTGGTAACCCATGCTTATCCTTAGTAGTAGTATAATTATGAATAAGTGAGGAGGCTCGCCTCTTTCTTTCTCGTGTTTCGTGTTTTGTGTTTTATGTCCAGGATTGCCCCAGATTATGAAGACTCTCGTGCTCGTGGTTTTGTCCATCGTCCACTCGATCTTCAATCCTTAGCATGCTTATGGGAATCTGATATCCTAGATCTTATTGATTTAACGTTTATCTATTAGCATAATTAATAAACGACTTTAGATTTGCGTAGAGACCCCTTAATATTTAGATTATGCTTTGAAATTAGTATGGGTGGTGACGTCTCATCATTGAGGGACCAATGTGAGTTTAAGTAGGGGGGGGGGATCTTTTGATTCGATCTTACTTGCATTTGCCTTGTCTTTACGTAACCCCGTTTTTCCACCAAAAATAGCAAAAATATGAAGAAAAAAAAATAAAAAAAAATAGAATAAGTGTTTTTTACACGTAGTATTGTCTTTTAAGGAATAAATTTTAACTTGATCGAGCATGTTGCGCTCTAGCTTGCCCCTTAACTTATATAAATTTAAGCTCTTGCTAGTTTTTATACAAGAAGCATTAAAACGCGAATTCTAGCTTGTAAAAGCCAAGAGTTTGCAAGTTTCCATAATTGACTTTAAATATGAAAAATTTGTTTTATTAGACTAAGCATTCGGGAATCTTTTTATTAAAGATTTTAAATGATAGAGTTTTATATAAGTTAGATGCTAAACATAGAGTAGTTGGATCTCTTTAAGGCTCATAGAGGTTAATTGTAACTTTTTGCTCCCATCAACTTAATAAACGTTATATAATTGTTGAATAAATAAAGTTACTTTAGGTTTTTGCGATTCTTAGTTTAAATCACTTCGTAGAGATTCCTTCTGGTGAAATTAAGGTACACATCGAGGTTTTGTCAGTGTTGTGGGGAAATAGGCTACCGATTCTTGACGGCTCGCTACCGTTGTTTAGGTAGTTAAAAGACCACATGACTTGAATCGTGGGCTTATAATAATAATAGTTATGTAATAAACAAAGCCGAAAAAGACCACTACCTCTGCCGATCTCACACCGATGTTTTGGTAAGTCATTTATGAGGGTGGAGGTAATAAATAATAATAAACAATTGTGGGTGATAAAAGTTACTGTCTCTTGCGGATTATAACCGAATGTGGCGGTTTCTAACTTAAGATAGTATAATTGGAGATGAATAAAAGTTTGCTGCATCTTGCCACTCACAACCTGAAGTTGTGCCTTCTAAAAGGTCAAGGATCACGACGTCGGAAATAAGACTCATGGACCATGGTCGGCTCGCATACCGATGTGGCAGTTGTTTAAAGGACCGAGGTTTAATAATGTTGCTGCAATAATAATAATTAATAAGCCAAAATTTCGACTCGAGATTATCACTAATAATATAAGCCTCTGTCTCTACTAGACTCGTAGTTGGAGTTGTTTCAGATGCAATAAAAAAGGGATAACCTAAATCATGCGAAATTAGAACCTTAATGTGGACCTTATTCTCACCATATCGTTGCTTTAGGAAAGGATTTCAAACTAATTGTGGTCTAAACCGGGTTTACTTTATATAAATAAGACTTTAATTTATTCGTTACAAATAATAATAATAAAATCTTTAGAAGATTTAGGAAATAAGGAAGCGAAAAGTGGCAATGCTTTCACAATTAGCTTTTATGAGTAGTGTTAGCATTTTAACTTGTATTTAACAATGATTTCGTTTTTAAGCTTAGTATGGGGCAGGTGAAAAATCGAGGACGAGGAATTTATCCTTTTTAGTGTTTCTTGTTCCATGAAGTTATGATAAATAATAACAATGGTTTTATATAACACGGGCTGCTTTTCCAAAAATAGTTGATTTTTAAATCCCTTAGATGAACACTTAGCTACTTTTCGAGTAATTAGTCTTAGAGGGATTGAAAATTGTTGGTTTTCTAAGTTTTTGTATTTATAACATCGGCGTGAGAAACATGACAATAGCTTAGTATGAAGGATTTTGGTATGTGCATAAATACACATACCTTTTGCCTAATAAAACGAGCTAAAGAAACCAATAATGACCAAAATGGCCACATCCCGGATTGTTAGCCTCAATTTATCACAATGGCCACATCCCGGATTGTTAGCCTCAATTTATTGAGTCGAACAAGGAAGCTCGGTCACTCTACGATGGAGCTTCGGTCTTTAATTAGTTAATGTTGTAACAGGATAATATCGGGAATCGGGCTCGATAGTTAATCTAATATTGTATATGTTTCGGGTTTAATCCCAAGCAAAACCCGAGCCCGGGTCCTAGTTAAATATCCCGCGCGTCACATTAAATGTGTAGGGGTATATATATATTTAGATATTTTCTTTTCAGAAAATATCTCATATATATAGATATTTTCTTTTTAGAAAATATCTAGTTTTTCATTTTTCAATATATCTTTTTTCCTCTTCTCTCTCTCTAAACAATCTATTTTCTCTCTTTTCTAGTTCTAGATTCGATCCGTGTGATTTATGAAGTGAAGTAAATCGGGATCCTACATTTGGTATCAATCGCCTCGGGTGGATTTCGTGGTTTTTTTTGTTGTTGTAAGCCTATTGGATTCGAAAGTTTGGGTGTTTCATCATTCGGTATATTTGTTTCTTTTCTTAAGATTCGGCTTATTCAAAGAGAAAGGAAACGACGAGTTGTTGGTTAGATTTGGGGTCCAAAAGTTGTTTTTTTTGGTCGCATCAGTTGGGCAAAAACGTCAAGGGGTTTTACGCTCTTGGTTTTTGTGAAGAACAACCGAACGAGTGGAAAAAACGTATCAACCGAACGAGAGGAAAAGTTGTACAACCGAACGAGCAAAATTTTTTTTTGGACCGAACGAGAAAATTTTTTCGAGGACCGAACGAGTTCTTTTTCTTCAAGGACCGAACGAGCGGAACCGAACGAGCGGAACCGAACGAGTGGAACCGAACGAGTGGAACCGAACGAGTGGAACCGAACGAGCAAAATTTTTTTTGGACCGAACGAGAAATTTTTTTTTGACCGAACGAAAAAAAAAAAATCCTGAAAAACTTGTGTGACGAAAAGGGTTTCAGTAAAACAGCCATAACTTTTGATCCGTAAGTCCGTTTTAGGCCCGTGACCTCTCAAATCGAAGAGAAAAACGAGACGGATCACGCTATAACCACCCTTTAGTTGGTTAAGGATTTTTCGAAGCCCAAAACCATCGTTTTCTATGAGAAATTGACATTTTTCAGTTTTTTTTGGAATTTTTCGCCGCTGATTCCGAATCAAATCATTCACGGTTTTCTATTGATTCTGTAAAATCCCGTTAATTCATTTATCGGTTTTAATCATAGACGTGTAAAATCCCGTGAACGTGAATTGCTTACACAACCACAACTTCAATCACATCATATCCACTTAAGATCCAACAAAATCATTCACACTTCATAATTCATAACTATTCATTCATCATGTCTACTCCAGTTAACACATCCTCCACAGATAGCCAAATGCATAACAATATAATGGCAGCTGGTTCAAAAGAGCGTCCACCGATGCTTGGACCAGGAAGATATTCTCAGTGGCATTCGCGTTTTCTACGATACCTTGACACTAAATCGAATGGTGAATATCTGAGGAAGTGCATCTTTGAAGGTCCATATATGCCTACAAACGTACTCATTGCAGCAGTTGAAGCAGCAGAGAACATTCTACCAGTAGCTGCACATGAAATGAAGTTAGAGAAAATACACAACATGACAGCAGAGAAAAACTTTACTTTCAAGCTGAAAAGGAAGCATTTTCCTTGATTCTGACTGTATTGAGGGATGAATCTACTCAATTGTTGATGCATGCAACACATCAAAGGAGATGTGGACAACCATTGAAAGGCTACAACAAGGGGAATTGTTAAACGTACAAGATGTAAAGACCAATCTATTTTGGGAATTTGGGAAATTTACTTCTCGAGATGGAGAATCCATGGAGTCTTATTACTCCCGTTTTATAAACATGATGATTAAACAAGGAACAACTTGCAAGTTTCACCAATGCAAGTGAATGTTCAATTTCTTCAACAACTTCAACCAGAATGGTCAAGATTTGTGACGGTTGTCAAGCAGAGACAGGAAATAGACACGGTCTCATATCATAAGCTGTTTGACGTTCTGAAGCAGTTTCAAAACGAAGTTAATGATATCCGTTCTGAGAGATTAGCCAGAAGTGCAAATCCATTAGCACTTATTGCGGCTGCTCAACCATATTCAGATAACTACTATCAGGCACCAAAACCTCAAAGATCGAATGCACCATCATACAAGCAATCTTCTTCCACACGACCAAGTGCGTCTACCAGACACAAAGGCAAAGAGATCGCCAAACCAGTTACTCCTCAATCTTGATCCGTATATGAGGAAAGACATGTGCCAGAACAAGCTCAGAGGGATAAGGATATGCAAAAGAACTTGGCACTCCTTGCTAAGTATTTTAAGAAGCTGTACAAACCTACCAACAACAACCTTCGAACTTCTTCAAACTCCAGGAACAAGACTGAAGATACCACACCAAGGTATAACAACGACAATCAGTCAGGGCAGTTTGGGAATCAAAGGACGATGAAAGTTGCTGGGGCTAGGGAAACAGTAGGCAGTCCGGTAGTGCAACAAAATGGGATACAGTGCTTTAACTGCAAGGGATTTGGACACTATGCCAGGGAGTGCAGGAAACCAAAGCGGGTTAAAGACTACGCGTAATCAAGGAGAAGATGATGATGTGCAAACAAGCTGAACAAGTGTTCCACTTCAGGCTGACAAGCAGATTTGGCTTAGATGACACGGATGAAGAGATTGATGAACAAGAATTGGAAGCACATTACAGTTACATGGCAAAGGATTTGCAGGAGGTCCCCCTGCGGAGACACTCAAGTTCTACCAGATACGCCATTGGAACAGGTACAACACCATGATGAAAAATGATGTGTTTGCCATGTGAGACGTACAACTGAGCAACCTGAATCCATTAACGACACATAAGTTTTGGAGAAGATGATAGCAAAGTCACTTCCTGATTCCCACAAATTATATGTGCTATTGATAATCAGGTTGATCAAAATGCTGCTGAAAGTGTTATTTTATTGTTTTTTATTTTTGATGAGCGTGCTGCGCTTGCTAATTTAATTGCTAATTTGACTCTTGATACAGAGGAAAGCAAAACGATTTTAAAGCAGTTAAAGAAAGCAAATGCATCATTGACTCAAGAACTAAAGAAGTGTAAAACTAACCTTGATGAGTCTAGTAGGGCTCTGGGGGAGGCTACTAGCAGTCGGGATAGTTCTCTGATTGCACTTCAGACCAAACAGACTGAGCTTGAGAAGTACACGGCCCTTAATGACCTAACGAGTGATTATAAAATACTTCAAACAAAGTTAAATGAAACTCTAGGACTATTAGCTCTTAAAGACATTGACATAAAAGAGGGTTTAAAAACTAAAACCTATGAAATTTCAGTTGTCAATCAGAAACACGATGAGCTAGTCAAAAAGAGTCTGTTAACTAGGTCACAATTTGAAGGTCAACTCAAAGAGAAAAGTAAGGTTATTTTTCCGATTTAAAGGTTACGGAAGGAAAAAGACATTGCACGATGATTGAAATGGACAAACAAATAAAGTTTTTAAATGAAATTCTTTATAAACGCAATCAGTCAATTCAGACCATTCACATGTTAGCACCCAAATGCGCAACGTATCATGGTAGATCAACCTTTGCTAATCCAAAGTACCTCAAGAAAGCTCAATCTGATAAGCCTCGTTTGTATGAGATCCCATATGATACTTCTGATCCTGCAAACAGATTTTGCCCCGATGGGGAAGAGACAGTGACTCTTGAAAAGGAGAGTAGATCAAAATTGGATAAAGACACAGTGAAACCATATAATTACACATATCAAAACAGTCTTTATGAAACTTTCAAACCACCATCCAAAGCCTATCTTGATCAGTTGGAACGCGCTAAAGAAGTTAGGAAGACAATGTGGAGAAAAACATTTGTAGGACCCAAGCCAAACATGCTAAAAACGTTGATTCTACCCATGTCCTAAACCCATATAGTAAAAGTAGACTACTTTATAACGAAATGACAAACAACTTCAATCATTTTAGAACAATTTGTCAACAAACTTGGTCTAATCATACTAGTAGTGCATTTCCTAACCCAACTGCTAAGAGTATGGAAGTTTTGATCAAAATCTTATTAATGCCTCTTTCAGACAAAACTATACTAGACAGTCATTGTTTTATTCATGAACTAAAAAGAGAAATGATGTCGATTTTGGATACGTTAATTCCCTTGAAAAGGAGCTTGACGAACTTGAATCAGAAAAGGCTGATTTTTCAAACATATATGATCTACTTCTCGAAGAGTGTGTGTCTAAAGATGTTACATGTTCATATTTGCATTCTATGTCTCATTTAAATGCTAATACTGAATTACAATGCATGTATCTTCATAAAGTCAAAGAATGTGAATGTCTTGCACTAAAGCTTTCGAAACGAACTGAATCTGTTAACAAAGAAGTTCATAATAATTTGTTAAAAAGTTTTTCTAAACTTGAAAAACACTCGATTTCTCTTGAACTTTCTTTACAACATTGTAAAGAACAGATGAAAAACAACCATTTGCAAAGAAAAGCTTCAAATGTATTTACGAAGACCATGAAACAATATCATAAATAACAAGATTTGAAAGCTCAAATGCAATGACAATAACTGGTGATGAAATTGAGCTAAAGAACTCCATTCTGGTAACAAAAGGAAAGCCTTTGGAAACTCAGTTTGATAAACCATCTGTTGTTTCGCTCAACCAAATGCTCAACGGATTCCAAAACCAACAGTTTTTAGGAAAACGACTCCTTTTCAATTCTCCTGAAATGAAATTGTTCAACACGAAACAGTTCGTAATAAAACTAATGTGTCGGATGGTTTATTTAAACCAGTCACTCAACAGAGTTTGCCTCAGAATAGAAACCGAGCGGTTAGAAACACAAATGGGCTTAAACCAGGAATGTATAGAATTGCCTCCACCACAATACAGACTAACACACCACAGTTGCCTCATGCTTCTAGGAATACTAATCCTCACATGTCTAAATCTTCAGGAGTAATTCACACTACTAGTGTTAGCAGACCACAGCTTAAGAGCTATCAAGTGAAAGAAAAGGTCGTGCCAAACATTAGTCAAGTGAAGTTTACAAAGAAGGAAGTAGAAGACCATCATAGGATTTCTAGTATTTCTAAGAAAACAAAGTCTGTAACTGCGTGTAATGACAGTTCAAACTCCAGAACTTCGAATGTAAATGCTGTTTGTGCAGAATGTGGAAAATGTGTGTTTAATTCTAATCATGATGCTTGTGTTTCTCGATACTTGAAAGACGTGAATGCTAGAACTAAGAAGCCTCATGTAGTGCCTATTAGTGCTAGTAAACCCAAGAGAAAAGCGAACAAATCTGTTGCAACACCCCATAAGAAAACAGTTGCATCAGATACCACTATTCAGAAATCCAAGAGTTACTATAAGAAGTTGTATGAGGATACAAATCAGGAATGGAAATGGTGGATAGCTAAGAGATGTCCATCAGGTTATACATGGACACAAAAGCCTCTTAGGACCAAAAAGATATGGATGCCTAAAATCAGGAAAGATGATGTATCATCAAATATTAGTCCCACTATAGACATTGTCTCTAGGATTACTAATGTTTTGAAGATATCAAACTTCATAGGATCCAATTTGTCCAATATTCCATCGTCCTCTAATTCTCTTGCAGATTGTACAACTCATCCTATTCATTGTTGACTCTGGATGCACAAAGCACATGACGGGCAATCTCAAGCTTTTGTGTAATTTTGTGGAGAAATTTCTGGGTACTGTTCGTTTTGGAAATGATCAGTTTGCTCCAATTCTTGGTTATGGAGATCTGATTCAAGGGAATGTCACGATCAAACGGGTTTATTACGTCGAAGGCCTCAATCACAATCTTTTCTCGGTTGGTCAATTCTGTGATGCTGATTTAGAGGTTGCTTTCAGGAAATCTACTTGTTTTGTGAGAGATCTTCAGGGAAACGATTTACTAACTGGTAGTCGTGGATCTGATCTCTACACAATATCTCTTCAAGAAACAACTTCATCAACTCCAATCTGTTTCATGGCTAAAGCTTCACCAACTCAAGCATGGTTATGGCATCGAAGGCTTTCTCATCTTAACTTCGATTACATCACCTTACTATCAAAGAAAGATATTGTGACAGGCTTACCTAAGTTGACATATGTCAAGGATCAACTCTGTTCGTCTTGTGAAATGGGTAAAGCAAAACGAAGCTCTTTCAAGTCAAAAGCTGTTCCAAGTTCCAAAGGAAGGCTAAATTTGCTTCATATGGACTTATGTGGTCCAATGCGAGTTGCAAGCATTAATGGAAAGAAGTATATTCTGGTGATTGTTGATGACTATTCAAGATACACTTGGACTCTTTTTCTACGATCCAAGGATGAAACACCAGAAGTTCTCAAAGACTTTCTCACGATGATTCAACGCAATCTTCAAGCTCAAGTTATTACTGTCCGTACTGACAGAGGCACAACTTAAAACCTAAAACGGGCACGAAAAACGTGGGTCAAAAACCTAAATTTTGCAATTTTAACCATAGAACAATTTTTAAACTAAAAATAGACTCTACTTGACTAAAAACAAAGTTTAAACAAAACTAGATCGAAAACGGAGTTCGTTTGGAGAAAAAATGAGTCAAATCAAATACGGGAACGAATCCCGTTCTTAAAAAAATGAAACTTTGGAAAAATGACCCTAAACAAAAACTAATATTTTTCCTAGAAACTATATGAAAAAAGAAAATTTTAAAAAAAAAGTTTATATGTTTTTGATAATTATTTTATTTTTTATGATTTTTTTAAACTTTTAATGAAAGTAAATTATAAAAAATACTAAATGTTTATAAAAAATTCTAGAAAAATTACACAAAATAGCTTAGAGAATGAAGGTCCTAAGAAAAATAAGCTGGGGAAACCAGCTTATCAAATAAGCCGAGAAATAAGCCCAAACAGGTGCGTGTTGTTTTATTTGATACGGGTAGTGCGACATATTCCGTGTATCTACCGTATTGCCTTCATGTTTTTTTACTATGTCACCCGTATTTACTTGATCTGTTTATCATGTATATCCACGCCTCTGACGGGACTCTCCGCTCGTTATTACACATGTATATGGGATCTTCCCTCTACAGTTTGATGACAAGATTCGCTTCAGTTAATGCACTTCCCCTTTAGACATTGTGCGAGTTTGACATGATTCGGGGTTATAGACTTGTTACCAGTAAACCGTGCTTCGTGTTGACATGCCATTCGCGTCGCTGTTATATCGGTGACATTTCATGCCTCTCTGAGTTTCATTTATAAGGGTTTCTACCGGGGAAATCTATGAGTTGTAAAACCCATAATTTTTTGTGTTTTTATTTCGAGGACGAATTTTTTTTTTAGAGGGGTAAAGGAGTTTGTATAAACCCGCCATTACTTTTGAATCTTGAGTTTTTCATTTCAAATAGTTAATTTTGAAGAATATAACCTATGGTAATTTGAAAAAGACATTTGAAAATAAAAAACCTTAAGTTATGGATTTTTGGAAATAATGGTATTTTTGTGGTATAAAGTATTTAATTTAATAATAAAAAGTTTTTTTTAGTAGTTTAAGCATTAGAAATTTGGAAGTAATTTATTGTGTATATCTAAATAAGGGGTATAATTTGACTTAGTTGTGATAATTATGGAATAGAGTTGTAAATACTTTTGGATATCAAGTGTGTAATTGTCTGCTACAATTAATTGGTGATTATCCCTCAACACTTTAATATTACTTACACGCCCCCTACTCTCTCTTTATATCCAGTATTCACTCATATTCCTCTGTCAAATAATCTCCTACATTGTTGTTTTGAGATTTTAAGATTAGATGTTTTTAAAATCATTAGGGTCGGATCATAGTTAATAATGTTCTTCTTCTTTGGTTTGTATTGATTCGTGTTTCATTGGTGTAAATTCTTCTTCTTCTAGTTAAAGGTTGCATATTATATTTTTATGTTTTGATCATAATTATTAAGAACAAGAAACCATTAGACACCTGAAATTGAATTGGTTTATTCTTAATTAAAAACTAGGCGAAATTTTTGGGTTGTGTCAACAAGATCATAATACTCAATGATAAATAAATGGTTTTTTTTATGTTCTGGTGTCTAAAGGGTAGCACAACGAATATAATTTATGAAAAATCGGCTCTCTAGTCTATTGGATGGTAGGGGAAGGTAGTGTTTACGTATTTACAGAAAAAGTGTCAGTTCTGGAAATCAACTCCGAAAATTTTACTTTTAGGGTTTGAATTTTAATAAAATCACCATAAGGATTTGAGGGCTAATTTTTGAATATGTTAAATTAAGTAATATGTGTGACCTCTGTGATTTTTCTTATAATTAATTAAGGGGTTTAACTTGGTCAAATAGACGTAAACTTTTCATAAGTTTCTGCCCAGTCAGTTTTGGGACTGTTTTGATTAACAAGGGTCAAGGGACCACTTAAAATTCGAATTGATTAAATTTATTTTATGGGGACTAACTTAGAACAACACACAAATTAACATATTTCAATGGTGACCTGTAATTTTTGAGTGAATTTTTAAAGATGTTTTGAATGAGTTTTTAAGTCAAGAAAGTCATGTTAATTTACCTAGAAAATTGTAAAGTTATTTAAGCATCATAGAATGATATAACCTTTGAAAAACTTTGGAGAGGTCAATCGGTAATTATTAACATAAAGTAACATTAATAAGTAATATTCTTGTAGATTGGTGGACCTTGGATAAATCTCCGTGCTTTCTGTGGTCTTTCATTCATTCAAATAAGGTACGGATTCTGAATACTTTGTATTCGTCTTTGAACTATCGGTACGGATATTCCGTCCTTTCAGTAAGGACATTCTTTCTTTTCATGATTCATCCCCAGAACTGCTATGCTTCCCCATTTTTATGTCTTTTGCCATGATCCTTTACATGTTTGATTTCAAGACTTATTCTATTGCCCGAGCTATATATACGCATGACCATGATTTACATGACTTACCACCTAGTCATGGAGGTACCATATCCGTGAACATGAGGCACCTGTGTAACTACTCTTTCGCTGTTGGAGAGTGATTTCACGCGGCGTCCTTTCATGTTACCACGCATTTATTTCATGTTTGGCCATTAGTTATTCAGGGGCGTAATGGATGCATCCTAGTTTACATGTTGACAGTTCATGGTGTTTGGTTGGTGTGTGCTATAAATACC
Source organism: Tanacetum coccineum (assembly GCA_026074375.1). Classification (NCBI taxonomy): domain Eukaryota; kingdom Viridiplantae; phylum Streptophyta; class Magnoliopsida; order Asterales; family Asteraceae; genus Tanacetum; species Tanacetum coccineum. Next base: position 25,283 of record BQNB010005179.1, read on the forward strand.
AACACATTAGAGCTGGATCCCTCCACCCATATTATTATAAGAGGTTCACCCTCTATTACTTTTGAGGAACCCTCTATTATATGCATGTATTTTCTCGAATATATTATTATGACTGTTATGATTATATGAGCTCGTGGGCATTCCTTTTATTTATGTTTATTACTATCCATCGATATTTCATGACTTTCTTTACTTGCGTTTACATGCTGTCATGTTAATGTTCCTATTATTTCATTGACGCATTATTCCAAGGTTTCCTCATGACACTTTTGATTTTCCGATACTTGTATTTACCATCAGGTTCATACCTTATTAATTACATTGTTATTTATACGTTCACTGAGCGTTTTGTTCTCAGCCGTATGTCTTTCTTTTCTTATACGGCACGGTTCATTGGAGGGAGATGGGGCTGAGTGTGTGTGTGCTTAGGAAGTGACCTTATTTGCTTCCTTCTTTATTATCGCAGACATTTTGATGTTGCTTATACTAATCCTTGGACTCATGTTTCGTCCTTTAGAATTCTTTTGTTTTCATGTTGATCTCATAATTTGGGCGACGATGTTTGAATTCCGTCACTTTCCAACCCTTGTCTTTTGTTTTCATTATGACTTTATGCCTTTTATTAGGCTTGTTTGACACATGATTATTGATGTTTCGGCCTCCTTTCCAGTGATGGGTCGTTCACATGGATAAAGGTGGTAGATGGCCTATGTAAAATAAGGGCAAGGAGATTCATTGAAGAAACACTGGAAGAAGAAAGCTTACTATTAAATGTAATGAGGGACCATTGGGTTGATAAGTCAAAACTGGAGTGGTACACTGCACAAAAGGGAAAATTTTGAAAATTATCTAAAACTTAAAGCAATTAATGACTCGTCAGATTATAGTTGATAAGTGCAAAACAGGTTTAGGGTATAATGCTGTTCCATCTCCCTGATACAAGAAACTTTATGCCTCTAAAACTTGATTTTTCATTCTCTGGTTTAGAAGAGTTTACAAGTGAGCTTATAGTTATTAAGCATGTAGTTGAGAACAGTAAAGCTAAGGCTAGTGAAAGCAACCTAAAGCAAGATTAGGGTGACTAACAGGTGCTATAAATTATTGAGGATTGGGTGTCTAATAATGAGGAAGATGATGTGCCCTAGGCTAAGATTGAAAAGAAATCAATTAAGCCTAGTTTTGCTAATATAGCGTTTGTTAAACCTAAAGAAAAAACTGCTAGGAAAACTGCTAAACAGGTTGAGTAACTTAGGCAAAACACTCATACTCCTAGAGGCAATCAAAATTAACTGGAATTAATATGAAGTCTCAAGATTAGGAATGTAACGTTGAGATGTTGTAACAAAGTTGTTTTGTATGTGAAGTTTTGATCACTTGAGGTAGATCTGTAAAACAGGTAAATCAAAAACAGTTTCTAATATATAACTTTTTGGAACAATGCTAGAAGGTGTTAATCACCAATTTTTTATATAAATGACTCACCCCTCCAGTCTAAGGGAACATGGTTCAAAAGCTAGTATTATAAAGTCCTTGCTAGTATCACGTTTAATACTGCTAGACAAGTTAATACTGCTCACACAAAAGCAACAGTGAATAGTGCTAGTCTACTGTCAAATCTTACTAAAACAGTACATTCAACTATTAAGTGGCCCATTCATAAGAATATAGCATTTAAAAATAGTAATTTTAATCATAGGGTTAATACTTTTAAGGATAAAATGTTAATATTGCTAAGCCAAAAGCAGTAGTAATGCTGCTAAGCCAAAAGCTGTAGTTACTATTGTTAAGGGAAATAATGTTAATGCTGTTAAGGCCTCAGCTTGTTGGGTTTGGAAACCAAAAGACTAAAGTTTTGACCAGTTTATTTAAACACAACAGTGCATCAATCACCTGAAAAAGTTTTTTGATTATATTGTAGCATAAGGCAGATCCAAGTCATGTGATGGCTTTGGGTCCCCAAAGAGCTGATTTCTTATCTAATGTGAGGGAAATCCATTGATAGGATTTACATGATCATGATGTGCGATGATCGTGGGATGCTCAAGGCACATGATAAGAAAATGTCCTATCTTACAAACTATTTGAGTGATAGATGTGAGGATATGTTGACTTTGGAGGTACCCACAATGAGGAAAAAATCACAAGCAAAGGTAAATCTCTAAACTGGTAAATTTGATTTTGAGAATGTGTATTTGTAGTAATGGAGATTTAAGTTTAACTTTTAGTGTTTAAAAATGTGTGACAAAAGGGATTAGTGTTCTCTTTAATGACACTGAATGTATAGTTTTTTCTACCTAACTTTAAGATAACGGATGAAGTCATTTTTCTTAAAGTTCTAGAAAGAACATTATGTATAGTGTTGATTTAAAGAATATTGTTCATAAAGGAGGTCTAAACTTTCTCTTTGCCAAAAAGCCACATTTGATGAATTCTCAAACCTTTGGCATAGAAGGTTGGCACATAAAATTTCAAAACTATGAATAAACTAGTTAAGGGAAATCTTGTAAGAGGTTTACCTTCAAAACTTTTTAAAAATAATCAAACCTGTGTTGCTTGTCAAAAGGGAAAGCAACACAGAGCCTCTTGTAAGTCAAAAACTGTAAGTTTAATCAGCCAACCTTTACATATACTCATTACGTTGCTATGGATTTGTTTGGTCAACATTTATAAAATGCTAATGTAAAAGATGTATTGCCTAGTTGTCGCAGATGATTACAGTAGATTTAGTTGGGTTTTCTTTCTAGCTACTAAAGATGAGACTAGTGGCATACTTAAGTCTTTTATAACTAGAGTAGAAAATCTAATAGATCAAAGGGTCAAGGTAATTAGGTGTGACAATGGAACTGAGTTCAAGAATCAGGAGATGAATCAGTTTTGTGAGAGAAAATGTTTAAGAGGAGAATTTTGTGTAGCTAGAAAACTCCTTAATCAAATGGAGAGTGAGAGAAAAATTTAGAATCACTAATTGAGGATGCTTGGGACTTTGCTAAGTGATTCTAAGCTACTATACTTTTGGGCTGAAGTAGTTATACTGCTTGAATTATGAATAATAGGGTAATTAGATCTAAGCCTCTTACAAGACCCTTATGAACATTTTCTAGGTAGAAAACCAGCTTTAGGCTTTATGAAACCATTTTGGGTGTTTGTTAATATTCTCAGTTCCATAGATTAACTTAGGCAATGTTTGATGGTGAAAGGGCTGATGATTGATTCTTTGTTGGTTACTCAATCAATAGTAAAGCATTAGGAGTATTCAACAGTTAGAACTAGGATTAGTTGAAGAGAACTAGCATGTCAGTTTAGTGAGAATTACACCTAATATGGCAGGAAGTGGACACAAATTGGCCTTTTTGATCTTTGATGCACTATCAAAGTCAATGAATTATAAGCCAGTTTCGTTGTTACAGGAAATCTATCTAAATGGTAATGCCAGGTACAAAATCATGTGATGATGCAAATAAAGCTAGAATGGAGACAGTTGATAGTCAACTTTTTTGGGTTAATTATATCAAATATATAGTATAGTATTATCGGAAGTATCGGTTTCTCGCTCCGTTATCCACAAAGTTTAAAACCGGACCCGGGTTACCGTTTTCCCCGTCGAGGATGACGTGAAATTGACGGATTACGTATTTGGTTTGACAATCGGTTGCTTGAATGTTTGAAGTAGGTTTGATTGGGTTTTCCGAAATTGAACGGGTAATTATGAAAATTTTTAAACTAAAGTATGCTTAAAATAGGGAGAAAAAACCATAAAAAGGGCACGGGAAATTAAACTTAAAAACTACATGAAAAGCATAAAAAGAAATTCTAAATAACTACCAAATCTATGGGAAGCATTAAATAAGATAAAAAGGAAACCTAAGTCTCCTGGGAACATGAAAATTAAGGCAATTAAAAGTTTAAAACGCGGAAATCGTTTTAAGGAATTAAAAATGAACGTCGAATAAAAACTATTTATTAAATTTAACCTAAATTGATTTTTTAATTTTAATAAATCCTAAGTGACAAAAACGTAAGAACAAAAAAAAACTTAGACCAAAAACGGAAGTTAGATTAAGCTTAAAACACGAAAACGAGAAACGGGAATGTTAATCTGTTCTTTTAGAAAATAACTTTTCAAAATAAATCCAACGGATGCAAATTTATTTTTCCTAGGTCCTACATGATAAAAGAAAATTTTTAAAAAAATAATTATATTTTATTGATTTTTATTTTATTTATTATGATTTAAAAGGAAAAATTAATTAAAAATTGTAAATAAAATGGAAAAAATATGAAAAATACAGGAAAATAGCTTAAGGCATGTAGAATGTAGGAAAAATAAAAGGGGGAATACAGCTTATCATTAAGCTAATAAGGGGATGATGGCTTATTGCCTAAAAAGAGGTTATAAATTAAATGAAACAAACTATGAAAGAAAAAGACCCCAGGGCAGTTGGACGTGTGTGGTGTGTGTGAGGCTTAGTTTACAAAGGGGAGGTCATGGGTTCGAATCCCATGCCTCACCCTTTTTTAACATTTTTTTTCTTTTTATCTTTTTAAAAACTTAAAGTACTGGTACAAATAAGCAATTTTTAAAACTAAAACTTTTTATGAAACCTTATTAATAAGCCAGGAATAGAGTTAAATAAGCAGACAACAAGTTTTTAAACTAACAACTATATGGCTGATTTTTTTTCTGGCTTTTATAAAACTAATAAGCATATTGTAAAAGTAAATAAGCAAAAATAGAATATGAGCAATATCTAATAAGCATTACAGAACAAAAATAAGCTAATAAGACTTAAGAAAATAAGCTAAACATGGGGCAGATTCAAGGGGCAGATTGCTTGGTTCTAAAGCTAGAAGGAAACAAAATGATAGTGTTTGGCTTTTTATACTAAATAAGCTAAGGTAACTGAAGGATAAGCTAAAACAAACCTATATTACACCTTAATGAGCCAAGTGTGGAAGGAAGCAAAATAATCCAAAGGATGGTTAAGATAGTCTAGCTAGACAAAAGGCTGGTTTAATGACAGTTTTCTTAACTTAAGAAAGCTTTTTGCAACTTAAAACTAATGTATGGAGAAATATGGTATAAGCTTAAATAAGCTAAAACAAAACCTAATGAGCATCTAACTATTCTTAATGAGCCAACATAAACCTAAATGGAGCAATACTAAATAAGCTAAAAGCAAAAAACTAACACATATTGCAAGGTTTGGGGGTTGGCAGTCCTAAACCATGCCTTGCAGGCCAATAAGCTCAAAACAGAAAAATAAGGTGAAACAAACAAACTTAAAACTACTAACTAACTATTAAAAGAAAATCCAGACCTGAATGCTAACAGTTAAACACTTAATTTTAAAATCAAAAAAGAGGCATTTGGGACTTTTTAGAACTGATATAAAGAAAAGAAACTTTTGACAGATTGTAAACTAGAAAGTGCAGACACTATAAACTATTCTTAAGGAATTATATCCCTCAAACATAACTTAAAACAAGATCATAAAAACCTATGGACAAATTACTAGTTGTGGACAAACCTAACTCAAAAATCATCAGTTTTAAAGACTTGTTATTCAAAAACCTCAAATCATAATTTTATAAATTAAAAACTTTTAAAACATTGCATTTTATGACAAAATTTTATAGACTAAAGTGACCCAAGGGTTTCTACCCATTTCCTTTATAGACCCATTTTGACTGACAGTCTCTTAACCAAACATACTCTTTAACTTTAATCTAAAAGTAATTAAAGCTTGATTAAGTCTTTTAAGCAAAGATTTCTTAACAACCAGATGTTATATAAGTTTAAAAAGCATTTAAAGCAAGATTTAACACAAATAAGCACTAAACAAATAGCAAATCACAATAAGCAGTATAACAGACAAGTTTGCATAAAAATTTAAATTTCATTAAAAAGAAACGTTTACAAGACTAAAAGTAAATGCAGAATTAAAAATAAGACATAAAACTAAAAGAAACTTTAAACTAAGCTATTCTACTCCTACTTCCTACATACGTCTCAACTTCTGTCTTCTACTTTCTTTTATAAGCAGCTGTGTATGCAGCAATTTTGTTAGTTGTGTTTATTGAGTGAGACAGCTCAAAGCTTCCAATCCTGGCCTTCTATTTTCTCTTGCTCCCCAAGCCTAGTAATCACAGCCGTGGATTGGGTTTTGGTACCAAATTTGACCCGGATTGCCAACATGGCACATAAGTTAAGACCATGTGAAGGTCTGACTTATCACATGGTGTATGTCAACATGTATTTTTGGGGTTTGTGGGATGTGGGGCTAAGGTAGGTTTGTCATGGGGTGAATTTTGGAGTGTTGTTGCAGGGTACGAATGAAAGGGAGAGGTGAATAGGGACAATGGGGTTTGGCGGGAAAGGGTTAGGGATATACAGTGTTTTTGATATCTGGTTGAGAGTTTGGAGGTTTGACAGATATGGCCCCTCGTTTTGATATAAGGTATTGCACGAATCGTCCCTGTGTGGTGTAAAGGTTTTGAGGGTTGGCAGAAATGGCCCTCCAAGGTATATGTTATGATTGCATGGTTAGTCCTTAAAGGACTAACGACAGTTAGGGTTTTGGGTTATAGGGCTAACGTTTGTTAAGGGCTGTTGGGCTTAGGATTTGGCAGATTGGGCTTTTTGTTTATATAAAAGGAAATGGGCTTAATGAATGGATTTGGGCTATTTAAAGTTTAAAAGGGTTATTATAAATGGGTAGTGGGCTGACCCGGGCCCACTAGGTGGGTACGGGTGGGTCCACTTTGACTTTTTAGGTTTTTCGGGTTTGACCTTTGACTTTGACGGGTTGACTTTGACTTTGACTTTGTCTTTTTCACGCTCTTCCATTCCGTGCTCGGTTTTGTCCGTTTTTGCTTGATTTTTCGTCCTTTTCTTAGATATCCGTTCCTGCACAACACAATTAGCAAAACAAGCATATATTTGGCATTTTAAGTCCGTTTTTAGTCATTTAAGCTCGTTTTTAAAGGTCAAAGGTATGTGTAATTAAACACATACCAAAATCCCCCATACTAAGATATTGCCGTGTCCTCACGCAATGCTATAAGTAAGCACTTAGAAAACTAAGAATCTCGATCCCCCTCGACTAATTACCTCGAAAAGTAGCTAAGTGTTCATCGAGGGGAATTAAAGAAATCAATAGCTTCGACAAGCCCTGTTTTTACCATTTTTAAAGATACATACACTTATTCCTACACATATTTTTGTATTTTTATATTTTCTCATTTTTTTTCTTTTCAAGCATATAACTAACTTATTTGACTTTCGTTATTTTATAACTTTTAGGGATCATAAAACAAGATGCATTTCGATCCGAGAATGCCCCAAAAAGGATAAATTCATCGTTCTCGACTTTGCACTCGCTCCAAACCAAGCTTAAAACGAAATCACCGCTAAATATCAGTTAAGATGCTAACACTACTCATATTTGCAACTTGTGAACTTTTCACTCCCGACAATTATTATATCTTAGGTGAATGTGCCATTTCGAATTTCAACTATGGATCAACGTTTTGCAAAATTCTATGCTTCACGTTCCACCTGAGAATAATGAGTTTGAAGGCGAGATCATCCCATGTAGCGACTTTCATCTCGGCACATCCCAACCTTGCGGCTAAGTGACCAGGCTTTTGACACCCCACAGAGACTAGTATCGGGACTCACGGACCTTTGGTTTCAAAAACTCTTAGGTTTCCCGTTTACACATAGCTTATTTAAAAACTTAAAATGAAATAGTCTAAGTTCAAAAGCATATTTAAATTTAACAAAAAGAGATTTTTATTTATTAATTCACACTTAATATTAAACATAACATTGATGCAATTGTAACCCTCGACCTTTTAGAAGGCTGCAACATCGGTTGTGAGCCGGCAAGATGCATCAAACTTTTATCAGTCTCGGATTATTATTCTTACTATGGGCTTTCTTTAGAAGGCTGCAACATCAGTTGTGAGCCGGCAAGATGCAGCAAACTTTTATCAGCCCACAGTTTATATTTATTATATATATTTTTTTTTATTTTTCAACATATCATCATTTTTTTTTTGATATAGAGAAGACTTCTTTTTGAAAAATTCAAGTATAAATTTGAACTAAGACTAAAAATTTTGCTATTACTACATAAAAAATTGTTGATTTAAGTTTAATCACCAAAAGTAGCACGTATTATTAGTCCGGTTAGAAGCTTATGGGAGAAAAGGCCACAAATTACATACATGAGCTCTTAAGATTTCCAAATAATCCTTGTTTAGCATCCAACTCATACTTAACATTATCATTTTTCGTTCTTCGCGAAGATTCGCGAACGCTTAGTCTAAACGTTAAGAAACAAGCTAGAGCTCAACACGCTCGATCGGGTCAAAATTTATTCTTATTCTGCCCAGCAGGAAAGTCAAAATTATGACAAAACACTTATTTTATTTTTGAAATTTTTTAAATTTTTTCATTTTTTTGAAATTTTGATGGTAAAAACGAGATTACGTGAAAACAACGACTGCAGGCACAATCAAATCGAAGATCCCCCCCCATACTAGAATGAAACATTGTCCTCAATGTTTTTAGAAGGGTCTCTACGCAAATCCTAAGCCGTTTATTAAGTATGCTCAAAGATAAACGTTAGTCGATAAGATTAGGATATCGGATTCCCAAATGAAGCTGAGGATTTAAAGCTCTTGGTGAATTAATGACAAAACCGAGAGGCTTCAAAAATCCGGGACATCCTGGACAATACAACACAAATACGAAACATGGATAATGGAAGAGGCGAGCCTCATCACAACACAAAACACTTATTAATAGAAAGAAGATAGAATGGATAAGCATGGGTTGCCACCCACGAAGCGCTTGTTTTTGTTAACCGAGTCTTGAGCCTGACTCGACCCCGAATTCATTGGTTCATGGGGGAGTAAGTGGAAGATAAAATCTCTATCGGACTTTCATTCAAGTGGTTTGGATAAACATTGAATTTCATGAAAGTTCCACTCCGATTAGATATACCCGGCATAAAAGAATGATGAATGGGGATGTCGGGGTCAAAAATGGTATCTTCATTCCCACAGGAGAGAAGATATGGAGGAGCAACCAGATACGTGAGAAAAGGAAGAAAGATCCATACAATATAAGCGAAGAGAGAATCACTAAAAAGTATGAAATCCAGATCCAGGTGAAGGGTGGGGTGGTTGGGCAAAACATTAGGCACATGAACTCTTGGTTCTCTTGTTGGATAAATATCCCCCACCACATCCATAGTGAAATCGCCCAGCTCGGGTTCATTCTTAAAGCAGAAACAATCATACTCCGGTGGAGATATGATGTGAGCAAGTTCACCGGCCAACTCCTCATGATATAAATCACTCATATCGGCAGGAGGAAATGGATTGATCGAAAGATCAAAGATGAAGGAATCATATTTAGAAAGAGAAGATTCATAATGAGTAGTGGTACTGCCACTACTAATCTCTTCAATATGATCGTCATCAAGATAGAAGGCTTCATAATTCGGAAGAGAATAATCAGTCGAACATGAAGTTCGTTCATTATGAATTTAAGTCTCGGTCAATTAATTTGTTAATGTTGTAATAGAATATTATCAGGAATTGGGCTCGATAGTTAAACTAATATTGTATATGTTTCGGGTTTAATCCCAAGCAAAACCCGAGCCCGGGTCCTAGTTAAATATCCCACGCGTCGTAGGGATATATATATAGATATTTTCCATATGAAAATATCTATCTCTCACAAATATCTTTTTTTTCTAAATAAAAATCTTTTTCTCTCATCTCTCTCTCTTCTCTCTCTCTAAACTAATCATCTCTCTTTCTCCTTTCGTGTTTCGATTCGTGTTATGAAGTGGAAGTGTTAATCGGGTTCCTACAATGACTCATCACTCGAGGTAAAATCTTCATCGATATCGAAGAGAGGGTTAGAGAAAGTAAGATCATGATTCTTTGAAGAATCATCATACGGAGGCAAATCACACTCACCTTCGGAAGAATCTTCGAACTTATTTGGGATTTGGACAAGGTTCTCAACACTAGACTTTATGAATTCGTCCGATTCTGTTTTCGGAATTGTGCTAAGATGCTCATCCTCCATTATGAGGGAGTCCTTTTTTGGTGAATCGGGTGTGATTGCAACATACGGAAGAAGTCCAGAAATAATATTTTTCAAAGGGATAGAACTTTCCTCGTCATCGTCATCATCATAGCAAACGGGAATCTTCCAATATCGAGCTTTAGCCGCTTGCTCTTCTTCAATTCGCTTTTCTTCTTCCTTCTTTTGTATATATTGGCCAACCATATCACGCATGGATGTCAATTGCTCCAAAAGCTCATTTTGAGAATTAAGAAGGTCATTTTGATCATTGAAGAAAGGATGATTGACGGTATATTGCGGGGGTTGAAATTGGTCAAAGCCAAAAGAATTAGGATCATAGCAAGAATTTTGCTCGTGATAATAATCTTCATTCATTGGTTGACATTGGTAAGTTTCATGAGGACCCCCGCAATTTTCGAAACAAAGAAATTATCGTGGGTGATAATTATCAAATTGTTCATAACTAGAATAATTAGAATCATAACACGGATTAGGTTCATAATAATTCAACGGCTGACATTGAAAAGCCTCATGCGGGCCCCCGCAATTTTCACAACAAAGATATTGTTGTTGAAAATCATGAAAATCTTGCGGGAAATTAAAGTCTTGATTGTAACACGGTTTCGGATAGATAAACGAAACTTAAGGTGTACAATAGTGACCATAACGAGCATCATTCCCGCAAAATTCACAAGAATACATAGGAGGTTGTGGAGGTGGGTTGAAAACGTTAGGAGAATCATCAACAAAGTTGGGTTTTAAAACGTAAGGTAATGAATTTTCTATTTCGAAATAGCACGTCGGATCAAAACTTGGCAAAGTTTGTGGGAGCTCATCAATGGTTTGATTGCATGGTTCCAGATTAAAGATAATCGAACCTTTCGGTGGACAATTATAACCAATATGAGCACCTTTCCCACAAGACTTACAAGTGCATCGTTGACAAAAGATTCCATCTAACGAATCACCACACTCGTAACAACAATTGTGGTTAATTTGTGGAGGACTTTGCGAGGAATTTTCACCGGGGTCCTGTTTGACAACGAATGGCTCTTGAGGATCATTAACAACGTTGGTTTTGTCATCGGATGACTCGAAAGTGTTTAGAAGGTCTTAGTAAATTCCATTTTCATGACAAATTGTAAACCAAACTTCCTTTAATTTCTTCCGCCATAGAGCACATCCTTGACAAGATGGACCTTCAACCGGGTTTCCATACTTCACACAATCCTGAGGGGGTCGTTGACACGAGTCGGGCATTTTATTAGGATCACGAACGAACTTGTCTACGAGACCTCCTTTTGAACAACCCCATGATTTATTGTACAACGCTCCACAAGTCGAACATTCTCTAATCGTGTAAAGAGGATTTAAACGATAATCGAGGGACGCCATAAGAATTAAAAAAAAGAGGGATAAGAAGAAGAATTAAATGGCAAAGAGGTTAAAGGAGATTATTTTTGGATTTTTGAGTTTTTTAACCAACATATTTTAAAAATGAGATCGGATAACTTAAACCGATAATCAACTTGCTTCACGGTAGCTCTCTAAAAGAAAAACGCACAAAGGAGCGGAAAAGCGCGAAGCTATTAAAATCCTTCTCCTTTCGGGTCGTAGTTCCTCGGAACAACCCTCCTTATACCCCTCTTATAGTTTGTTAATCCCTTAAAGGTGAGTCGTATTTCACTAGTGACACAAATGCAAGTTTTAAATCTTTTGTTCGAGAACTTATTATGATAATGCCTCAGTTAAAAGCATTATATTTATGATGCTTTTTATTGTTTTTATGGACAATGTTTTTATCTTTTTGGGTTTTCTTGTTTTTATCTTTTGTATACAATAAAAGAAAACGAAAAATATTTTTGTATATATTTTTATAATAATAATATTCACAAACGGAAAACAATAACTTCACGAGGAAGGGTCTTCAAGTCACTAATCGTCAAACCGTAACGATATTGTCGCAACACACCTCCCCGGCAGCGGCGCCAAAATGATGATTGTAAATTAGACCCTTACAATATATATAAATATAAATAAATATATAAATATAATAATGAGAATCAAAATATCAATCAAATGTAGTAAACCGGGAAGCACGCAATTCCCGGGTCGTTATGTCCCCAACGAGGCGTGAAATTGACGTTCACGTTATTGGTTTGACTATCGGATGACTTGAATGAATCAAAGATATGATTGGATTCAAAAAACTACGGGAAAAACAAGCAAAGGAAACGGGAATGTAAACTTAAAACTACGGGAAAGACATAAAACGGCAATTAAATAACTTAGAAATCTACGGGAAGCATAAATAAGGCATAAAAGGAAAACCAAAGTCTACGGGACCTCGAAAATTAAAGTAATTAAAGTTAAAATACGAAAACGAGAA
>BQNB010005179.1:38166-89099 GCA_026074375.1 Tanacetum coccineum
ACAATTGAAAATAAACATCAAGTTGGGTTGGAAATTTCAAATTTGGAATGAGCAATGGACAAATAAAAGTCGAAACGAGTTGATTTAAGTTGACTCATAAAAGTCGAAATGAGTTGGTTTAAGTTGACTCGGTCATCAAAATATTTCAAGACTTAGATTGTGTTTGTTCGAATGCGACATTGCTACCGATATGTGGAAGCTCGTTTTTAGATGGTGTGATATTCCTCTTTTTCAAGCTTCTTTTTGGGATTCTTTCAATGATTGGATAATCTCTTGGCATGTTTCTAAAGAGAAAAAACACAGGTCCTATGTTATTACTACTTCGGTTCTTTGGTGGCTTTGGAGATACCGAAATAGCGTCACGTTTAACTCTCAACCGTTGAGGAAAAGTGATCTATTCGATAATGTTCGTTTCTCTTCATTTTCGTGGCTTCACAATAGGGACCATATGAAGTTATCTTAGAATGACTGGCTTATGTATCCTCTTTCGATCACGCGTAATGTCAATGGTTAGAGCAGCTTTTGGTTTATTCCTGAAGCTGGTGTTCAAGTTCGCTGGGTTGGCGTACCTGTACGCCAAGGTTTTTTCGTTTGGCATCTTCGTCGGTTTTGATGATGGTTCTTCTTTTCATCCTTCTCTCGGGACTTGTTTGGGGTTTCATTAAAATCCATCCCGAAGTGAAAATCGGTGGCTCGGCCTCCGGGATGGGGGGTTTTTCTTTTGCCGAAGTGAAAACCGATCCGTCGGCCTTCGCGTCAAAAGTTTTTTCATCCCTTTTGATTCTCTCGCAGTTAAAGTCTCGGGATTTTATCATTTTTTGATGTTATGTATTTTTTTTTTTTTTGACTCTATTGTACTTTAAGTTTCTAGCGTCTTGCTAGTCTCTTTTTTTTATATATTCCATTTTTGTCGTTCAAAAAAAAAAGAATAGGAAAGTACGTTTTCACCGACAAAAGACGCATTCCTTAAACATACATGTTGGGACATTTTTTCCAAAACGTAATTTGAAGTCCTTGTTGGGGCTTCCTTTTCAACACACAGTTTGTATATATATAATCTATATCCAAGATTTCATGATCCGCTACCAAACTTATATGTTGCTTTTATTTAAAAAAAAATTGATCAAGTTATTATAAACACGCCTTGACACTAAGGGTGTGCAAAAAACCTGACAAACCGAGTTGAACCGCTCAATCCGAAAAAAAAAAAAAAAAACAAAAACCCAAAATCGAAACCGAAACTGAAAAAATCTGTTTACCACGGTTCGGTTACAGTTTTTATTTTTTTGATATACGCGGTTAATCGCACCGAACCGCGTATAATATACATGATGTCTTTTAACTATATTCAAATAATAGTACAAGTGTTGAGTATATTATTGCATTAGGTTTATTGTGTACGACTTTTTTCATAATGTAAACATTTAATAAGGGTACCCCTATTGGTAGCCCCCCCATGAATAGTGCCAAAAAGGTACAAAAGATTCATTTTGTACCTCCCTTTTTACAGTGCAACGCAGTTTTTTTATCAGTTTCTGTTCCGTAATTTTTGACAGTTTCATACTTTTGAATGTTAAACTTTCATATTTTTCGTTCCGTTTTTTCCGTGTCACAGTTTTATAACATATAGGATGTAGGTTTAGGCTCAAAGATGACTTTAATCGGTTGTTTGGTTTTGCTTCTTTAGAACGACACGTTGCCATCAGTCCAAAATCCTAACCTTATGAGATGACAACATAATTTGTCCAATCAAAATAATTACGAAAAAAGCAAGATTCTATTTGATATGATAAATTATGTTGTCACATGATCACATCATTCTGTGAGAGTTTTTATACGAATCCTTTGCAGACATAACATTTCTCTTTTGAGCCACATCACATTCTTGAGTTTTTTTTAAGATGGAAAGGAAGGGGATGGGAAGGGAAATTGAAATATGGGTGTTCTTAAGTTTTTTTCAAGAGAGGAAGGTAAAGGACGGGAAGGGAAGGTAGGAGGGAGAGAAATTATGAGCTTTTTGATGTAGATTTGTTCCTTCCAAAATTGGGGGATTAGGAAGGAAAATGAGTCACCAACGATATAAGTTTTTGTTAAATTACAGTTATATCCCCAATTTGAAGTGGGTTTAAACTGGACGGGTTTGATTGACAGATAAACATTGTTTACTATACATATTAATGTATTAAAAATCTTAACTGTATCGTTGCATAGTATAAGGTGGGATCCATTTGATTCCTTTTCTATTCATTAGTGTAACATACATACAATATGCGATCTGTTTGATTCATTTTCAATTCCATCTTTAATTCGTTTTTTATGTTATCATTTGATAGTTCTATATTACTCGTATCATTTAAATCCATACGTGGCCAAATGATGAAATTGAAATCATTAGAGAGGAACAACTATTTACGGGATGTTTATAATTTACACCGACAAAGTATCAACAAAGACGTAGATAGCATAAATTTATTATTGTTATATAGTTACGAGGGTATATTGGTAATTTTGATAGCTTCCATATCCATTACTTACTACTTAAAAATATAAACTCAAGAACACAAATTGCAACAACCATTTTCTTCAAATTCAAATATATCCATTCCTTACTATTTTGCCCTTCCCATCTCATCTCATTTCATTCCGGGAAAAAAAATTTGCGTTGGGACGGGCTAATTTTTTCCCGAATATTTTCTTTTTTTGGGACGGTTTTGTAAAATTTTTTACGGGAATTTTTGTATAAGAAAATCGTAAATAGTTAAAAGGTGAGGGTCGGTTTTCTATTTATTTTTTTTACTTTGGGCCAGATTTTAGGCTATTTTTTGGCTAATTTTTTCCTGGATATTTCCTTTTTTTTGTACGATTCGGGAATTTTTTTTTGCGTTGGGACGGGTTAATTTTTTCCCGAATATTTTCTTTTTTTGGAACGGTTCGATATCTTTTTTTTGGGCCGATGAATATAAAAAAGTTGTGAACAATAAAAACTTGACGTGTTTTTTTTGTTAATTTTTTTACGGGATTTTTTGTGTAAGAAAATCGTAAATAGTTAAAAGGTGAGGGTCCGTTTTGTATTTTTTTTTACTCAAGACTGAGGAGTTTTGCTTTTGGACGAAATGTTTTCAGTCAAGTTTTCCACGGAATCCAAAAACGCGTGTGATCAAACGCGATAATACTATTTCTTGACAAAATCCAAAATAGTTGTAACAATACGGAAGCGAAGAACAAAGGCTTCACGGACGTACCAATAACATGTTTGACGGGTAAGTGACACCAAAGAATACCTAGAATCGGGTTCATCAAGTTCATCAATTTGGTGCAAGAACCTCAGGTTCATAGTGAGGGAGAATGATGAGGACATATGTCGTAGGGTGCACACGTTGTATATGCAAACCATGTGGGGTAGTTTAAGCACCGGAGTGCAATGGCTTCTTATTTTGATAAGGCAAACACCAATTTGACAAACCCCATTACGATCATTGCAACGAAGAAATCTCCATTTGGGCTCGCTGACGATGAACTGAGCATTTATGTAGATGATTATATGCCTCGACCGGACCCCGTTTTGCAACGACTTGCTGAAAAGTCAAGCGTAACGGTTCTAAACTCGCACCGACTATCTCCGGTTTAAACCGGCCGCGTATCAAGAATTCATAGGCGGAACAATACGAGGTTAGACCGAAAAGCCAAAATGACCGGTCTCGAGAGAGAGAGATGAAGACCGTGAAGGCGTTTGATCCAATCTCAATATATTGGCGAGAGGACAGGCTAGTGCTACAAATCGACACACAAATTATAGTTGTGACGCGGGATGGATAGCCGCCCGAATACGCCTGCTATCATCAACGCCCAAAAAGGCAAGAATCCAACGCAAATCCACCTACCTCCAAACTATCGCGCCGATGCCGAAATAATATTGGAATTTTTAATTTCTGGTGCATTTCATTTTATTTTCTTTAAATTTTGTCTTTTAATTTATGTTTTTTTTATGTATTGTGTTTTTTAAAGTAATGTTTATTAATTTCATGATTTTATTATTAAACGGTTTTAATAAATAAGTGTATTTATAAATAAATATTCAAAATTTTTTTTAAAAAAAATGGCTATTGGCACCAAGAATTCTGGTGCCAATCCAAGTTATGTACTCTCCCACTGAATTCTGGTGCCAATGACATTTCTGATGTCAAACACCATTATGCTGACGTGGCACCACTTTTGAAAGTTTGAGGCACCAAGAAGTTGGCACCACGACTCCCTTGTGCTCTTAGCGTAACATACATACAATATGAGATCTGTATTGATTCATTTTCAATTCATCTTTTTATTTTATTAATTTAATGCGTTTTTTATGTAGACATTTGAAAGTTCTATATTAACTCGAATCATTTAAGATCCATACGTGTGGCCAAATGATAGAAATTGAAATCATTAGATAGAACAAATTATTCGGTTCGGTCTTTCGGTTTTG
Source organism: Tanacetum coccineum (assembly GCA_026074375.1). Lineage (NCBI taxonomy): Eukaryota > Viridiplantae > Streptophyta > Magnoliopsida > Asterales > Asteraceae > Tanacetum > Tanacetum coccineum. The sequence continues at coordinate 42,632 of BQNB010005179.1, forward strand.
GATATATATTATGGTTTTCTGAGGTCAGCTTGTTCTGTTCGTTTCAGTTCGCACAAACCCGACAACTATATTCGGATTCGAACAACTAAACCGAGCCGAACCGACCTCATATCGGTTCGTTTCGGTTTATATAGGTTTCACTTGGTTCAGTCTCGATTTGCACAATTTCCATTTAGTCGGTTTCGATTTCGGTTCGGTTTTTTTGGTCCGGGTGACCCGATGCTCATCCACAAACCCAGATTAACAAAAAACTATATAAACAATCAATAAAAAAACATATTTTGTGAATAAAATGTGGGGAAAATGATTGTTGAAAGATTCCAACTGATTAATAGAACACAACTGCCCACTTTCCCCATGTCTTTTTTTTTTGAACGGCAACTATTATTAAAACTAGCAAGATGCTAGAAAAACTACAAAGAAATCAAGTTAGGGTTTTTCAACCAAGAATCCCAAGAAAATGAACTAGAACATCTACTACCACACCAATTAAAAGAACGCTAGTCATGTCATCAAAAATCACGGCACCGAACCGTCATGGGCAGAATCTTCAAATATCAAACAATCCGAAAAACCCATATGCACCAAGCAACATAGAACACGCCCTCCAACATAAGCTTGAGCTTGGCCGGTAACCGAATGGAAGAAAACCAAGTAAACCAATCGACAAAGGATGAAGCATCATTCCAAGAGAGATCCCACCAACGACACACCTTACGAGAAATCAACTTAGCCAACTCGCAACGAAAGAAAACATGGGGGGAGTCTTCGTTCTCCGAACCACATAAAGGACATACATAGAATTCAAGGGACCCCTCTATCAGAAAGCAATGCAACATCTTAGTAAGAACGCTCAAAACGGCACAGCCAGACTAAAACGTTCCCCCTTGATCGGAATGAATATCACCCAACGAGTTTCAAAACCTCAACGAGTTTGCAAAACGTTCACCACTTTCCCATGTCTAGGGGTTTATTGGGTTGGGTTGTTCCGGATTCATCGGGTGATATCGTAGGGTTGAAGTCGGTTTTTGATAAAGAAAGTTTGACCCGCAACCCGACCCGATAAGTAATCGGGTTATCGGGTTCGGGTTGTTATCGGGTCGGGTTAATCTGGTTAGAATTGTACCCGCAAAAAAAGTTACAGTTTAAAAATAAAACAGAGTTAGATTAAGAATTTTAGGCTTTTGATACAGTGCCACAATAATAAAATCTTGGCACGACACACGAAAAAAAAAAAACCAAAATCGGGCTGGCCCAATATGGGGGAGCCCGTTACTGTAGCAGGTGACCCACTGTCAAAACGACAGTGGATTTGTCAAGTTATTAAGTATCGAAGATGTTTTTGCGGGTATTTTTTTTATCTGAATAAATCGAAACTTTTGTAATATTTTTTTTAACTCTTACTTTGTGCATACAAATTTTAAAAAGAAAAAAAAAAACCAAAATCGGGCTGGCCCAAAATGGGGGAGCCCGTTACTGTAGCAGGTGACCCTCTGTCAAAACGACAGTGGATTTGTCACCTATTGTGTATATTACTAATAGAAACAGTAGTAATAGTAGGAAAAATAACGACTATTAACATGTTTACCATTACAGGAAGTGTCATGTGTAATTGTAAAAACTAATGGCCTTATAAAACTTTTGCGAAAGAATATTTAGAAAATAAGTTTCGGGTCTTATCGGGTTGACTCGATAACCCGATAACAAAAATATTTCAACCCTAACCCGACCCGATAAGTATGTCGGGTTATCGGGTTCGGGTCATACAACCCGATAAGAGTTTTTAACCCGATTCAACCCGACCCGATAAGCCTTATCGAGTTCGGGTCGGGTCAACCCGACCCTACTGACACCCCTACCCATGTCACATCTTTTTGCAGAGATTTCTTTCGATTAAAGTGCATATAATTAGCACAAGTCGATACACACATATCACTGCTTTAAAATATATGTTTTCTTAACAAGTTAAACCAAAGAAAATAACTAAGCTTTAGAAACAAAAATACATATAAACAAAAACAAAGATTGAATAAAACAAAATAAAAGGTTAGAATATATATAGGATGAGAACCCTATTAGGGTTTTGTGAGTTAGGATTTTCGGCCCCAAACTATATATACAGATTTTATATTTTTGGATCATGATAGTTTAACCCACCATCTTAAGGCCCATGATAGTATAACAAATATTTAGGGGTGTTTATAAATCGGGTAATACCAACCGAATTGAATTTGTCAAAACCGACTGAAACGAAAACCAAATCCACACAAACACTATTTTTTTTATCTAAAAAAAGATTAAAACTCTTTTCTAGTATAAATATTAAATCTTTTAAGTTTGAAATTTTTTCTACTAAAATTCTATATAATTAAATAAAAAAATATAAATTATGTAATTGGGGATATTCGGGTCAACACAAAAACCGAACCGAATTTAAATTTAATTTTCAATTTGATTTAATCCATTTTGAATTTGGTTTGGTCTAAAAATTAACCAAACTAACCGAAACGAATAAATAGAACAACTGATAACCGAACCGATGAACACCCTTTTTGAGTCGAGTAATCCGAGCTCCGACGTGACTCGAGCTTGTTTAAACCGAGCTTCATTGAGCCTCTCAAGTCCAACCTAATACAACAAGCTCAAGATGTTTAACGAGACCATATCTTATGTCATACTAGTCAGGTACTCCTTTTGATGAATTGCTTTTATAGACGGAAAAAAATGTCCAACATAAGTTATTAATTGGAAATTAGCTTGTTTTTTCTTATAAATTTAGTAACATTATAAAAAACTTTTATAGCAGGGTACCTCCGCGTTACGGCGGCGGACACCTTGTAATCAAAAATTTTGTTAAGCGATTATATGTTTCTCACGATGCTAATTTTACGCATGTCGATAACTTTAAGGAATAACTTTACCGCACACTATTTCATAAAAAATGGCAGACAACCCGTGCATGCAACGAAGCTACGAAAACGGTGATCACCACTATTGCTAGTTGTTTTGAATGTGTAATATTATATAACACTTAAACATAGAGAGTAACTGTTTTAGCGTCATCTGGTGGTGTCTATATTGCTAAGTTGTGGTCATAAATAGTGGTCCGTTGCATGGTCGAAAAAGGTGGTGTCAAAAAGTCTAATTACATAAACGAATATTTCTATGACCCGCTTAATGTTTTGTAAATTTTATTTAGTGGTGTTTTAAAGAAGAAAAAAATATAAGATGATTTATGCATTGTATCATTTTTTATTATGTGGTATATTAAGTGTACATTTGAGTGGGGGGTATTTTAAAAAGAGTAAACTGCAAAAATCATCCCTATGGTTTGTAGTTTGTTATCATTAATGATTTGTAAATTTTATTTTGCGCGTGTTTTAAAGAAAGATTATTTGGACCGAAATGGTCCGGTCCGGTCCGGTATTTGGTCCAGTCTGGTCCTACAAGCCATAATCGCCGGGTTTTTTAGAAAGACCGGACCGGACCGACCGGACCGAAGACCGAATGTAATGAAAAGCATGGACCGAAGACCGGACCGAAATACGTTCGGTCCGATCCGGTTTTCCGGTCCGGTCCGGTCGACGGTCTGTTTTGCTCACCCCTAGTGTTGGTATATTAATTGTATTTTTGAGTAATAAAGTATTTTCATAATATCATTGATGTGTCGTTGTGTGGTGTATATATTTTATTGATTCAAGTTTTAAATTTATATTTTGCCGACTAAACCAAAAATAACACTTTAACGGGCAGTGTACCCGATCGGTAGTAGTTTCGTGGTAAGTAGTGTGTCGAACACTTGAAGCGAGGTTCACTACAAAAATTCTGTCAAATACCCACGCAACAAATCCGTGGGCAAAAGATGCAAATTCGTGGGTAATTGCCAAATACCCACGGAATACTCATGGATGCAGTTAGATGGGTAAAACCCCTGAGGCTAATTCTTTACCCACGACATTTTGGATCCATGTGTAACTTACCCACACCATTTACGGTGGGTGATTCTATTAATTCGGAGGGTAAACTTCTCATGGGATTTTTTAATCACCACAATATCAGCCATGAATGTACGTGTGGGTAATCCGTGAGTAAATTTAACCACATATATAGTCACGTCTAACGTGTTTTATAATAGGTAAATATTTCAAATCTCGAGTTTATTAATTATGATTAACCGCAAAGTAATCACTGTAAGTCGTAAGGAAATTACAACAACAATTTTATACATATACAAACTTTCATGAATATTTATATACAACAAAATACCAAGACATAAATATAAACAATTGCTTTATTAGATTAATACTGCCTTTAAAAACAATTAATACAGTAAACTAATACATCCACAACTCTTTATAACAACAAAAATATATGAGTATTGGCTACTAATTTCCAATCATAAGACATTGTAGGTCAAGTATGTTACATATCAAGGTATGATCACAATCTTTAGTCCACGAGAGTGGTTTCCTTGTTGAGTAGGGTGCTCAAACAAGACACAAGCTCTCGATTTTGGTCTTCACTTGAACCGTTAAGTTTTTTGGGTACCCTGCATTTCATACATATGCCATCAACTAAACCTTTAATAAAATGATCACAAATTACCATGTGAACACGATTAACTAACCATTAATACGTCACTCCGTAAAGTGCGGAGCAAGATGACCAAGATAATCTAACATAAGTTCCATTGGTTTAATGAAATCATTGTTAGTCTATTATGTATTTATGATGGTCTTATCATAATAAAATAACTAACATTGAGAGCTTCAATTCCAAAGTTCCAAAAATTGTAAAACCTCATTAGGCCTTCTTTCGCCAAGACACAAACACGTATAATATATCATAACTTTTGACATGTATAATTTATCATAACTTGAGTTAAAATGATGTTTAACATTTATATTCAAATAACAATAAGTATTTGAAGAAGGACAAATTTGAATTTACACATACCGTGAGCTCTTCAAAAGTATGTGGAATCATATTAAAGCCCCTTCCAAATTTGTTTTCATTGTGAATATACACACAATTGCCTAACTGGAAGAATAAGCACAATAATACACTTTAATCAATCCAATCATTGCATAATGAAATTACTATATATATCATTTGAGATGTCACAAAACACTATTCATCCTAAGCACTGTAGCTACAATACAACTACAGTACCGTGATGTTGGGCTCCCACTTTGGCTCAGTTTTTTGGGCCTTAACTTTGGGCCGTTTTTTTTTCTTTTTTGAAAAAAAAAATGGCTCACACAAAAATATAAAAGAAAATGTTACAAAAGTATTGATTTATTCAGATAAAAAAAATATCAGCATAAACATTTTCGATACCTAATAACTTTAAACATAAGGCCCAACACATAAACCCATATAAAAAAACACCACACTATTAAACATGAGGCCGAAAAAGTAAAATTCGGGAAAAAAAAATAAAAAAATAAAATAAAATATTACCGCTTTGTAATAACGCGCAGGCCATAAACTCATATAAGGAGAAAAACAAACTATTAAACATGATACTGAAATAAACAAACCCGGACTATTAAACATGAGACCGAAAAAAACTTTTAAACATGAGGCCCAACACACGAGGCCCAACACACGAGGCCTAACACATAAGCCCATATAAGACAAAACCAAACTATTAAACATGAGACCGAAAAAATAAACCCGCACAAAATAAATAATAATAATAATAATAATAATAATAATAATAATAATAATAATAATAATGCCCCGCAACAACGCGTGAAAAATTAACGTCCGCAGCAATGCGCGTGTAATCTTGCTTGTTAGTATATAACGAGGTGTAAAGTAACCCGCGCGTTGCGGCGGGGCTCGTTTGTTTTTGCATTCGAATTTCTATGATGTGTTGGTTTTTTGTTACATGTCCTAGTGCTAAATTTCGTTTGGTTTTTATTTTTGTCACATGTCTTTGTTTGAGTTTCTAAAGTTATCTTTGTTTTTTTTCGTTTTGCTATATGTCTTTGTTTGGGCTTTTAAAATTAGGCCTCTGAATGTAAGTTTGGCCTATGGATATGACTTTGATAACAAACCGATTGGATGTAAGTTAGTTTATGCTGGCCCTACTTTTTGGGCTATGACGAAACGACGTCGTCGTCACGAGGATTAGGATATTGTTCAATGTACTAACATTTAGACGCTAACACTCTTTTCTCAAGTTTATATTAGGAGAGAATGGAAAGGGAAAAGATGGGAAATAAATAAAATTCGAGTTCTTGAGATTTTTTTTAAGAAGGAAGAGAATGAGAAAGGAAAGGTAGGGATGGATAGCCTAATGTATTTTCTTTAAAAAGCTTTCCGTCCAAATTCGGGCGGATTGCTAAGGAATCCGTTTTTTGACCTTATAGAATTATGTGAAATTACTAGTATACCCTTGTTGACCTGTGAGTTTTTTTTCTCTGCTTTATTTAACTAGACGGCCCACCAGGCCACCATCTTCTTCAACAGATAAAACCATAAATGGGCCAATATTTAAATCCTCCTAAATAAACATTTTACCTTGACATTTTATTTAAAAACTTTAATACATGAATGTATAGCTACGACAATCAGTGGAGAAATTCAAAATAGACAAACAAACACTATCATTACATTTCTTACACCTAATGCCCTACACATTATGTTCTTTCAAAATCCTTCACATGCTATGTCTTGTACCTGTTTCAAATCTCAAATCAACAACAACATATATTATTTAACAGTATTAGGAAAGATCAATTATATAAAATTGTATCATATTCATCAATAGTAGGTGTAAATAATGCCATTCACATACACATGAAAAGTCTCAGGAAACTAGTGAAAACTTTGCGTATAAATGAGGAACCATGCACGAACAATTCTATCACAACTAAAATTTGAAAACAAGAATTAAACAATACGGCTCGAGTGAGAATTTTCGTTAGGGTGCAAGAGAAGGGGACGACGAGATTACAAGGGGTGGAAACCAAGAGTGGTTCGAGCTCTTATCATCATCATTCCTCCCCATCGACTAACAAGCTTAGACCTCGGTAAGTCGCCCTTGTGGCTTAACGCCTAGCTTTATTATGTCATTCACATTGTAAACCTATGTACGACCAAGGCACGTCTATCCTTGGCAAGCTAGACGAGGGCCTCAGCTTTGTACGACGTGTACACGACCACATGGTATAAGCCATGCATGGTTCGTATATGAGCACGCATGTAAAGACTGTGGTCGTGCCATGCATAAAATAAGTGAAGCATAGTAACGCTAGTAAAAAAAGTGTCACGCGTATAAACAAATAACGAACTAAGAGATTTTGTAAAGACTTTAAACATGTCGTGATCAAAATACGTTGGCTCACTAGGGACTAATAAACCTTAGGCTACACATGAAATGATTTTTATGTGGTAACCTCGACACATACCGTGGGTGTGACCAATTAAACCAAGACGAACCACAGCGAACTTTTTTGCTCGTGGTTGGTGCGTCGCAGACGCTGTTAAAAGCTAGTAACTCGTGTTTGTTAGTTCATACTCGGACCTCGTAAACCCTTGACACCGGGTTGCATCATAAGACGTGCCAATGCACGCAAGCTAGGCATAAGAGGGTGCTGCCATTGTCGCAGCCGCTGGGATGCAAAGGACACAACCATGTCCTTGTGTCTCGAACGATAAAGTGACCTTGTGACTAAGCTTATGGGTCAGGATCATGCAGGTTTAATGGAAAGTTAGTTATACATGCATGCGTATACAATGTGGGGAAGAAGACAACCGAGTAGGAAATAATTAAGGGTGCGTTGAGTGCAAGAAGAAGACACCACAACAGTGGCTGTCAACCCACTGTTGGGCTAGACAGAAAACAGGAAAGAAAAGAAAGGGTAGGCCACATGGGTTTTTTTATATATACCAATAATGCATGTAACAAACTTCAAAAATCTTGCATGAATTTTTCCTTGACGTAAGAATTATTAAAACGTGCATGTCGTGAGTCCTTTGGATCGTCCCAACCGAGATCCAAACGGATTGACAAGCTCACTGACGAAACGAGGCAACATCGAAGAGGTAGAACCTTATAAACAACCAAGTTTTTAAACGGGTAAATAAATGTAACGCGGTTTATAAAATTTATTTAACACTAAAAACATAAAAGTTACATATTATATATAACCCTATTTTGAAAATTCAAGAGATTAAAAACAATCACACGAAAGTTAAAGGTTAATTGTGTAATTTACTTAATTTAGAAAGTAGAGGGACTAAGATCTGCCACTTTGAAACTTAAGGGTATTAGATGTAAATAAATAGGCGTGATAGGAAGATATATAAACTTAGTCACTTACGAATAATGCTTATATTTTCCTAAGATATAAATTGCATGAACTTGTAATTATAAGTTGCGACGCATAATGTTACCAAATTATGTATATATACTCATAGATGTAAAGTTGTGTATCATCCCTAGGGCCGACGGCTTGATCAACATTTTAAAAACATAAAACTTTATCTCATAAACGACAATGCCCTTTGTTGACCCATTTGCATAAGTCATTTCATACGTTAAGTTTTAGAATGTAAACTCAGATTTGTCATAATTACTTAGGTGTTTGACTGAGCACTATTTGACGTGCATTGATCCATTATCAATTCCAGACGATTAATCGACAAGGTGAGTTTTCATAGCCCTTACTTTTTTGTTTTAGATCATCTTTTGGGGTGAGAACATTGCTTATTTTTAACAGTTGAACACAAGTACAATTACTGATTTACTATTGGGTCTAAGTCCCTACTCAACCCAACTTGCTATGTTGCCTACTTTATCATGAACCGTTAATTACTTGTAAGCGCGAATGTTATGGATAGATCTATCGGGATTGACATCCCTGTTTGTCTTAGACTGACATTAGTCAAGCAAACAGAGTTTCATTTGAGTCATTTACGGATGTTGCGGGTTGAACATCTGCACGGGCTTATCTACGATGGTACATGTTAACGCTTCGGTGTCATGAGCTTAGACAATAGTAAATACTTTTCATTGTGATATATAGGATCCCTATATTTCATACTATGGTATTAAATCTTGTGGTTCATCACTATTATCAAACAACAAACCTATGAACTCACCAACTTTATGTTGATATTTTAGCAATGTTTTTCTCAGGTACTCTATCTTACAAAATATAAGGAGTCTGCATTGGTATATTGGCATGTAGAGGTCTATCTCTCGTATCAAGTCCTCTTCACGCCATGAAGTCACAATCCCAAATCCAGTCTTCCGCTGCAGTGAAATTTAGGGGTGTGACAGAAATGGTCCAAATCGTCAGACAGAAATGGTCCGGTCCGGTCCGGTATTCGGTCCAGTCCGGTCCTACAAGCCATAATCGCCGGGTTTTTTGTAATACCGGACCGGACCGACTGGACCGAAGACCGAATGTAATGAAAAGCATGGACCGAGGACCAGGCCAAAATACGTTCGATCTGGTTTTCCGGTCCGGTCCAGTCGACGATCCGTTTTTCTCACCCCTAGTGTTGGTATATTAATTGTATTTTTGAGTAATAAAGTATTTTCATAATATCATTGATGTGTCATTGTGTGGTGTATATTTTATTGATTCAAGTTTTAAATTTATATTTTGCCGACTAAACCAAAAACAACACTTTAACGGGCAGTGTACCCGATCGGTAGTAGTTTCGTGGTAAGTAGGGTGTCGAACACTTTTTTTTTGAACGGCAACGATATTATATAAACTAGCAAGACGCTAGAAGAACATTACAAGGAAATAAGGTTAGGGTTTTTAAACCAAGAATCTCATGAAAACACCCTATTACATCTACTAGAGCACCAATTAAAAGAAAAAGAAACAATATCGTCGAAAAGGACCGATCTTCTAGGAGCTGTCTCATCGAAAATGGTACGGTTCCTGAACCCCCAAATAAACCACCACGCAATATAACAAACACCCTCCAACAATAACTTAACTTTTATCGGAAGACGAATCGCAGAAAACCAAGAATTCCATTCGGAAAAATTCACCAAAACCCGCCAATCAAGATCCCACCAATGGCAAATCCGACGGAATATACTATGAGCTAAATCACATCCGAAAAGAATATGATTAATGTCTTCCTCAGCAGCGGAACATAAAGGACACGAATATGATTCCAATGCAATTCCTCTACGAGCAAGATTAACTCTAGTAGGAAGAAAATCACGCCGAGCTTTCCAAGCAAAAACATTAATCTTGATTGGGATGCATTTCACCCATCTCGTTGGTTCTACATGAGAAGGAAGAAATAAATTATCAAGAGAATTACGTATCTCTTTTACCCGAAATTCCCCATCTCCAGTTAAGTCACAAGTCCATCTATCAAAGGATTGAGATAAAGTCACCGAATCCAATAATGAAGATAAATCCACCATTTGTTGGTGTTCGGTCCCTGCCCTCACAGGCCTTCTAAAAGAAACCGAAGCCACATCTTGCATTTTAATAGCAACCACCACCTCCTTATCCATCTCGAGCGCGAACAAGCGAGGAAAACGAATCCTAAGAGGCTGATCTCCCAGCCAATGATCATGCCAAAACCGAGTATCGCCCCCATTACCAATTCGTTTTTTACAATGAGCTAAAAAATTAAAACCTTTGTCTTCCAACATATGTAATTCACGAAGAATGGAACACCAATTAGTAGAAAGATTTACCGGATGCGAGGTGATCGAATGGCCATACAAAGCTTTAATAACCCGGAACCACATCGAACCGTCTTGGGAAATAAAATGCCATACCCATTTTAAAAGAAGGGCTCGATTAAGAGCATGAAAACTAGATACGCCTAAACCTCCATTTTTCTTCGAAGCTAAAATCTTATTCCAAGCAGCCCAAGTAATTTTCTTAGCCGAAGTATCCACGCCATTAAAAAACTTACTACGGACAGCTTCCATGGAATTCAAAATAGCTTTGGGCACCTTAAAGATAGACAAATAATATAACGGAGAGGCCCCAAGAACCGCTTTCAAAAGGGTCAATCTTCCGCCAATAGAAAGCGTTCTCACCTTCCATGAAGAAAGGCGAGATCTTAACTTGACCAACGTAGGAGACCAAGCTTTAAGACTCGACATACACTCTCCCACCATCACTCCTAGATAACGAAACTGATTATTTAAGATACCACATCCAATTGACGCCGCTGCTTGCTTTACAATATCAGGTGGAACTCCCACACCCAACACTTGACTCTTATTAATGTTAATTCTCAAGCCCGACGCAAGAAAGAAACATTGAAGAATATTAATAATACCTTTCAGATTAGCATCTGACCATTCTCCTATGAACATAGCATCGTCTGCATAGAAAAGATGTGAAATATAAGTCGACCCATGTAATTGAATACCTTTGAAAACGCCTTCATTAATAGCTCGAGTAAAAGACAAATGAAGGGATTCCATGACGAGTATAAAAAGGTAAGGAGATAATGGATCGCCTTGTTTAAGCCCACAATAAAAAGGGAATTCACTTGTCGGGCTGCCATTAACCAAGATCGAAGCTTTGGCAAAACTAAAAGTGCCACGAATCCAATTGCACCAATTACCACCAAAACCGAATGCCTCAAGAACATCAAGCAAATAATCCCATCTCACCGAATCATACGCCTTTGCAAAATCTACTTTAAAAAACATCGCTTGTTTTTTCTTTCTTTTACACCAATGTAACAACTCATTTAGAATGAAAGGCCCGTCTAAAATCTGCCTATTAGCAACGAAAGCAGATTGCGTGTCTGAGATAAGATCCGAAATTACCAGCGCCAATCGATTTGCAAGAACCTTCGTGACAATCTTATACATACTCCCAATCAAACTAATTGGCCGGAAGTCATTCACAAATTTAGCATCCGTTACCTTAGGGATCAATGCAACAAACGACGAGTTACAACCATTAGGAAAAACCCTAGTATCAAAAAAATGTTCTATAGCATCACATAAATCAGAACCAACAAGATTCCAATACTTCTTAAAGAATTCGAACGAGTACCCGTCTGGACCGGGGGATTTGTTCTCCCCACAGTCCCATACTGCCAACCGGATCTCATCGCGAGAAACAACTCTATCCAAGTCAGCAGCTTGCATAATAGATAACCTCTTATCGAAAGTAAAATTAAGAACCAAACGATGAATATCAGGTTTCTTGAAACGAGCTTCAAAATGATTAAAGAAAGCCTCCTTAACTTTGATCGGGTTAGTGCACCAGATACCATCGTCAAAAATACCACGAATAGCAAGCTGTGAACGTTTCTTGTTAATCAACCCATGAAAAAAATTTGAGTTCTCGTCCCCTTCAATGGCCCATTTGACTTTGGATTTCTGGATAAAATCTTTAGCTTCCCTCGAGTTAATGTCATGAAGTTTGCGATGAAGCTCAGCTCGTCTTATAAGGTTTGTATCGGAAACAGCCCCACTATCCACAAGCCTATCAATATCTATTAATTCGTTCTTAATAGAATTTTTTTCGCCAACCGCGTTCAGCTTCTGATCCTTTACCCAACTCCGAATTCTGGTTTTTAGAGCTTGAAGTTTTTTTTAAATCGAATCATCTTATTGGAATCATTATAGGAAAAAGAACGCCACTCTTGTTCCACCATAGTATCAAATCCCTCCAAGTTGAACCAAGAATGGTAGAACCGGAAAGGAGTCGGCCCAAAATCCGCATGAACCTCACAGAGAATAATCGGGCGATGATCAGACAAATGCCGTTCAAGGCATATTGCTGTAATAGATGGGAAAATCATAAAGATACCTTCAGAAACTAGGAACCGGTCTAGTTTGCTCATTTTTGACCCCGATGGATGAGACCATGTGAACGCATATCCCTCCATCTTTACATCAACAAGGCCCGATGTTAAAACAAAATTATCAAAAACTCTAGCACTAGTCGGGTTAAAACACGACCCACGTCTTTCTTCTATAGACCTGACTTCATTAAAATCTCCCAACATAATCACCTCTCCATTCCAACGACTTATCAAAGTAGCCATATAATCCCATAGCATACGTTTAGACGAACCCTGCTGTGGAGCATAAATAGCCACAAAAAGAACCTTGGAATTACTAGGTAACCAAGTCCCATATATTGCAATGAAATTATCCAATAAAGTAGCATAGTCTTTTTTAAAAACCGACGCCTCCCACACACATAGGATACCATCGGAATTCCCAATCGCCTCACTATGAACATAGTCATAATTAGAATTACCCCACATGAACTTAACATCCATATGGTTAACACATTGCGACTTCGTTTCTTGAATTGCCATAAAGTTAATCTTATTTTTTGAAGATAACTCCTTGATCCACTCCTTTTTCGTCTTGTGGCCAAGACCTTGAATATTGAGGGACAAAATATTCATTTGGGAACATCACCAACTCCTTGTAATTCAATGATATGTTCAAAGTCTTTCATACAACCCTCCATGGAATAGCCCATAGCTTTACCCACCCGTATTATATCCTCCATGACATCCAAAACTGGGCCTCCATTTTTAACCACGTTCCTTTGCACGTATTCACTACTCGTTTCCTTATCACCATCCTGAGAGTTGTTCAAAACATTAGTACTTACTGCCACCGGAACCTCTTTATCAGAATGGTTCACATACATCTCCGGAGTAAAACCAGGTGGGTGTGACATAGAAGGACTAGTCTCGTGAATATCCTCGCCTTTTTGTTTGTTCAGAATACCATAAATGTTAAACGGATCCTCAGACTTTTGATTCGCCAAATCAGCACTATGAAGAATTGGTGAAGACGAATTGTTCCCAAATACAGTGTCTGAGACTTCTTCAACGTCACTTAACTCATCATCTCTGGAATTCACCTCACCGCTATGCGACTGAGCTTGTATTTTAACCGACCCCTGATCAGAATCATCATCCGAGTTGTATTCCCCCTCCTTTGGGCCCAAGAAAATTGGACACCATGTGAATAATTCTTTTGCCCGCACCATATGAACCTTACCTTTAAAAATAATCTTGAAAGACTCCAAAATGGATAAAGGTTGCTTCGTCTTGATGCATATCCTCTTACGACCAAAAGAAGAATCCACATTGTCTTCAATGTCCACCACCTCTCCCCATTTCTTAGCAATTCTCGTAAACGTTTCAAGGGACCATAAGTTTAAAGGGATCCCTTCAATGTCCACCCAAACAATACGCTCCTCGCTAACGAAATCATGAATAGCATTTTGTAATACAGAAAACCATGATTTTACCCCTGTATGTTGAATCAATTTCGCCTTTGTTTCCTCTTTCTCACAATCAACCATGACCCATAAGCCCCCGAGATAGACCAAGTTACCAACATCGAAACCTTCGTCCATAAGTAGATTCCTCAAGTTAGGGATAACATTTGCATCTTTCACTTTTCCCATTACATGACTTGACAAATCGCGTTCAACACAACAAGATTCGTCAAGTACCAAGACAGATGCAGACGAAATTGTAGGCCCATAAACAGTCGCAGGAGGTTTTCCACTGACCACATTCACATATGATCCTGATGCCACCTTGGCCTGATCAACTCCCTTGAAAATTTTAGGAGCCGAAACCGCATCAACACGCGATGATGAATTAGGTTTACTAGGTCTCTCAAACCGGACCGGGACAAGTGAAATCGCCCAATCCAAATAGTATTAAGATTTTCAACCAACCTATCCAAGTTATTGACCTTAATGAATCTGACAAAAGCAAACCTTTTCCCCATCTTGGATTTTTTATTTGGAATAAAAGCATCTACTACAGATCCATACTCATTGCATACCTTCCAAAGATCTTTAGATGTATATCCATCAGGAAAATTAGAGACAAAAACAGATTTAGAAATTCTTACGGTTTGATCGGCTTTGGATTTAAGGGAGTTATGAGAAAATCCCATGATGCGGATCGAAAAAAAGGATAATAATAAAACGGAAATGGAATAAATTTTAAAGGAGTGGAAACAAAGCTGATTTCTACACAAGGAGATAGAAGATCAGATTGTTCTTTGGTGGAATTGGGTAATCGCCGCCGCCATGAAGTAAACCTTAGTCATTCTAGTGTTTATGAAAAGAAAAAAAAATTCATCAAAACATTGAATAGTGTATCTTTTTCATGCCATGAGTTTAAAATAAATTATGACATGAGTTTAAAATAATTTTCTTCTAGCATCTTGTTAGTTTTTAATAAATTCGCCGTTAAAAAAAATGATCCCGTTCTTGACTATCTTACTTTTCTCGAATAACAAACTTTTCTCTAATGATAGATGGTTGTGGTCTCTTGATGGTGAGGGTGACTTTACGGTTTCTTCGGTTAGGAAAGCAATTGATAACCATATTCTTCCGAAGGGCATTACAAAGACGAGGTGGATTAAGGAGGTCCCAATAAAGATCAATATTCATGCTTGGAAAGTTAAGAATGATTGCGGATAAACGGACGATTTCAGATAAGTAAACGGTAATCCTTTTTTCTAATTAGTAAAAATCATCATAGGTTCTTTTATCCAAGTTGTTTCATTTATGTTTCGTGTTTTTAAACAACTTGATGTACCATATAACAAATCTTTCATTCACCAACTGTTAAGAACTTTTGCATTATCTCTTTCTTACCATTTTTTATGAAGATATTTTGTAACCTTTTTTTATTCTAACACTTTATCCCACATGGGCTGAAGATACAATCTCTTGGTTACTTATATACCATAGCGTATGTGGGACAAATATGTTAAGAATGGTATAATGTTTTCGGCTATTTCAGTGTCTGCTAGGTTCAAAAACTTAGTTGGTCATGAAAAAGTCCGAAAACTCATATCTACTCTTAACTTTGTTTTTTATTTGGTATTAAAACATATTTTGGTGGAGACCGTTTTAATCTTTACTTTTCTTTTCTTTTCTTGTGGTTTAAAACTCGAGAACGCAGCGTAAAAGGACAGATATTGAATTCAAAGAAGCAAATGAAGCTGTTTGTAAGGCGATAACCAAGTCATCTGCTTTAACCCATAACCAAACACTGCGTAACACTTTCCATGCCAGACCATAGGCAGGAATAAGAGTGTATAATAGTCGAGAAAGCTCAGATATACTAAAATGCAAACCTAAAATGAAGACCTTCCTTATGATGAATTAAATCACTACATGTTTTGTAGAAAGCACAGGACCTTTGTGCTATATTGCAACTCTATATTGAGACCATTCAACTCTAGGTTTCTTATGAGTAGCTAGCCAAAGAAGATAAACTCTTGCCTCACTTGATATGTAAGAGTCTTTTGAATCTACTCATTGTGGTTAGGGGTGTTGATCGGTTCGGTTATCGGTTTCTTCGGTTAGTTCGGTTCGGTTAATTTTTTTTGGGTCAAACCGAAAATCGAACCGAACCAAAAACCAAATTTGACTTTGGTTCTGTTTTCGGGTTGATCCCAAAAAAAATTAACCGAACCGAACTAACCGAAGAAACCGATAACCGAACCGATCAACACCCCTAACCACAATGAGTAGATTCAAAAGACTCTTACATATCAAGTGAGGCAAGAGTTTATCTTCTTTGGCTAGCTACTCATAAGAAACCTAGAGTTGAATGGTCTCAATATAGAGTTGCAATATAGCACAAAGGTCCTGTGCTTTCTACAAAACATGTAGTGATTTAATCCATCATAAGGAAGGTCTTCATTTTAGGTTTGCATTTTAGTATATCTGAGCTTTCTCGACTATTTTACACTCTTATTCCTGCTTATGGTCTGGCATTGAAAGTGTTACGCAGTGTTTGGTTATGGGTTAAAGCAGATGACTTAGTTATCGCCTTACAAACAGCTTCATTTGCTTCTTTGAATTCAATATCTGTCCTTTTACGCTGCGTTCTCGAGTTTTAAACCACAAGAAAAGAAAAGAAAAGTAAAGATTAAAACGGTCCTTCTCCACAAAATATGTTTTTAATACCAAATAAAAAAACAAAGTTAAGAGTAGATATGAGTTTTCGGCTTTTTCATGACCAACTAAGTTTTTGAACCTAGCAGACACTGAAATAGCCGAAAACATTATACCATTCTTAACATATTTGTCCCACATACGCTATGGTATATAAGTAACCAAGAGATTGTATCTTCAGCCCATGTGGGATAAAGTGTTAGAATAAAAGATTACAAAATATCTTCATAAAAAATGGTAAAAAGAGATAATGCAAAAGTTCTTAACAGTTGGTGAATGAAAGATTTGTTATATGGTACATCAAGTTGTTTAAAAACACGAAACATAAATGAAACAACTTGGATAAAAGAACCTATGATGATTTTTACTAATTAGAAAAAAGGATTACCGTTTACTTATGTGAAATCATCCGTTTATCCTCTCATCACTCTCATCTATTTTACTTCACGATAATCGCTGCAATCACTGACAAAAAAAAACGTTATGTTTGCTCGTGGTTCAAACCACAAGCTGATGAAGGCCCACGAGCTAACCACTTACCATATCACTCTCAAAGCGTACATGGTTCGCTAGTTCCATCATCACAAGCCTTTTTAGTAAATTCAAACAAGCAAAAACATTGGGTAAATGAATAATATTGTGTCATGTTAACATGTATGTGTGTAAGTATATTATGTCTCACAATCTGATCATATAGTAGCTTAAATTGCGTGAACGACAACCACAATATCGTCACAAGACAAAATTGTCTCCTATTTTCGATTGCTTTACTTGTTTAAATATGTTCATTTCTTCTTTTCTATTCAAGTGTGGCTCCTCTTTAGATTAGCTCGAAAGATATGCTAAATTTCCAGAAAGTTGTGGTCCAAGACTTTAGTTCTTTTAGTTAGTTCCAAATGAGAAATAAGACTTGCAAAATCCTGGTCTTTTAAACATTCTCATAATAAATGTACTTTAAACTCGCACGTAGATGTGAAAAAGACTTGAGAGAGAATATACAGCATCATTTAGTAGGGACTTACGGGTTTAGACATCCTAAAGTATTCAAAGTAGACTAGCAGGGTACTCGCGCGTTGCGGCGGCGGGTACCCCGTGATTAATCAGAGAAAATCAGTTCGTTTTCAGACGGCTTTTATTTGCTAGCCGAACTGGCGACCACTCATGTTTTCGGTTGAACTCGTTGGCCCCACGTTCGGCCTTTCAAAAACGTATATGTGTTGCATATAAATTGGAAATAAAGCTTTGTGTGCTTTATTAGTTTGTACAATGTGTATAATAACATGTACTTTTCATTTTAGTAGTGTTTTAAAAATTACATTAATTAGTAATGATGAGTGTTTTAAGAATAACATTAAATGTGTTGACCATTCAATAAGTATGTGTTTTGAATTGGTTAATTGTACATATTGCATAAATATTTGTATTATTGAATTTCAACTCTTTGTTATGATTAAAAATTGTACAATGTGCATCAATCATTGTAAGACTTAATTTTTTTCATTGAATGAAGAGAGAGATGCGTGACAGAATTTTATTATTTGCATAAAATGTTGTAGAACATGCATAAGAATTTATATTACTTAAAAAATTACATTCAATGAAGAGGGAGAGAGAGGTTTTTACTTTATATATATGTAGTGATTCCAGATTAATTTGATGGAAGATTATTTTTTTTTCAACGTGTCATATTATGTTAAACTTCAATGGAATGTGAAAAAATCTACGACACAAGTAGCATATAAAAAAAATAGCTTACATTGAAGATACAAAAAATGTTAGGGTTTTAAAATATACTATACGTGAAAAAAGAGTTCACTTTAATATCTCATTTCCCTTTATGATTTTTGATGTTCTTAGATTTTTTTTCAAGTGTTTTTATGTGTATATTGTTGTGCTCTCTATGGAAACACACACACTAAAACTCGGAGGATGATTCTGATCAGGGGTCGGTTAAAATACAAGCTCAGTCGCATAGCGGTGAGGTGAATTCCAGAGATGATGAGTTAAGTGACGTTGAAGAAGTCTCAGACACTGTATTTGGGAACAATTCATCTTCACCATTTCTTCATAGTGCTGATTTGGCGAATCAAAAGTCTGAGGATCCGTTTAACAAATTTATGGTATTTGAAACAAACATAAAGGGCCGAGGATATTCACGAGAGTAGTCCCTTCTATTCACACCACCTGGTTTTACTCGGAGATGTATGTGAAATTCTGATAAGAGAGTTCAGTTTTTGGCAGTAAGTGCTAATGTTTTTGAACCAATTCCTCCGGATGGTGATAAGGAAAGAGTAGTGAATACGTGCAAAGGAACGTGGTTTAAAAATGGAGCTTCAAGTTTTGGATGTCTTGAACGGAGGATATGATACGGTTGTGGCGTAAAGCTATGGGCTATTCCATGGAGGGTTGTATGAAAGACTTTGAACATATCATTGGATTACAAGGAGTTGGTGATGTTCCCAAATGAATATTTTGTCCCTCAATATTCAAAGTCTTGGCCACAAGACGAAAAAGGAGTGGGTCAAGTAGTTATCTTCAAAAAATAAGATTAACTTTATGGCAATTCAAGAAACGAAGTCGCAATGTGTTAAAACCCATGGATGTTAAGTTCTGAGGGGTAATTCTAATTACGACTATGTTCATAGTGAGGCGATTGGGAATTCCGGTGGTATCCTATGTGTATGGGAGGCGTCGGTTTTTAAAAAAGACTATGCTACTTTATCGGATAATTTCATTGCAATATATGGGACTTGGTTACCTAGTAATTCCAAGGTTCTTTTTGTGGCTATTTATGCTCCACAGCATGGTTCGTCTAAACGTATGCTATGGGATTATATGGCTACTTTGATAAGTCATTGGAATGGAGAGGTGATTATGTTGGGAGATTTTAATGAAGTCAGGTCTATAGAAGAAAGACGTGGGTCGTGTTTTAACCCGACTAGTGCTAGAGTTTTTGATAATTTTGTTTTAACATCGGGCCTTGTTGATGTAAAGATATAGGGATATGCGTTCACATGGTCTCATCCATCGGGGTCAAAAATGAGCAAACTAGACCGGTTCCTAGTTTCTGAAGGTATCTTTATGATTTTCCCATCTATTACAGCAATATGCCTTGAACGGCATTTGTCTGATCATCGCCCGATTATTCTTTGTGAGGTTCATGCGGATTTTGGGCCGACTCCTTTCCGGTTCTACCATTCTTGGTTCAACTTGGAGGGATTTGATACTATGGTGGAACAAGAGTGGCGTTCTTTTTCCTATAATGATTCCAATAAGATGATTCGATTTAAAAAAAAAAAACTTTCAAGCTCTAAAAACCATAATTGTACCGACGTGGGGGTTAAAGGATTAGAAGCTCGAACGCTGGTTGGCGAAAAAAATTTATATGAACGAATTTTAAGATAGTGATAGGCCTTGTGGATAGTGGGGTTGTTTCCGATACAAAACCTTATAAGACGAGACTGTGCTTTCATCGCAAATTAATGCTTTAAACTCGAGGGAAGCTAAAAATTTTATCCAGAAATCCAAAGTCAAATGGGCCATTGAAGGGGACGAGAACTAAAATTTTTTTCATGGGTTGATTAACAAGAAACGTTCACAGCTTGCTATTCGTGGTATTTTTGACGATGGTATCTGGTGCACTAACCCGATCAAAGTTAAGGAGGCTTTCTTTAATTATTTTGAAGCTCGTTTCAAGAAACCTGATATTCATCGTTTGGTTCTTAATTTTACTTTCGATAAGAGGTTATCTATTATGCAAGCTGCTGACTTGGATAGAGTTGTTTCTCGTGATGAGATCCGGTTGGCAGTATGGGACTGTGGGGAGAACAAATCCTCCGGTCCAGACGGGTACTCGTTCTAATTCTTTAAGAAGTATTGGAATCTTGTTGGTTCTGATTTATGTGATGCTATAGAACATTTTTTTGATACTAGGGTTTTTCCTAATGGTTGTAACTCGTCGTTTGTTGCATTGATCCCTAAGGTAACGGATGCTAAATTTGTAAATGACTTCCGGCCAATTAGTTTGATTGGGAGTATGTATAAGATTGTCACGTAGGTTCTTGCAAATCGATTGGCGCTGGTAATTTCGGATCTTATCTCAGACACGCAATCTGCTTTCGTTGCTAATAGGCAGATTTTAGACGGGCCTTTCATTCTAAATGAGTTGTTACATTGGTGTAAAAGAAAGAAAAAACAAGCGATGTTTTTTAAAGTAGATTTTGCAAAGGCGTATGATTCGGTGAGATGGGATTATTTGCTTGATGTTCTTGAGGCATTCGGTTTTGGTGGTAATTGGTGCAATTGGATTCGTGGCACTTTTAGTTTTGCCAAAGCTTCGATCTTGGTTAATGGCAGCCCGACAAGTGAATTCCCTTTTTATTGTGGGCTTAAACAAGGTGACCCATTATCTCCTTACCTCTTCATTCTCGTCATGGAATCCCTTCATTTGTCTTTTAATCGAGCTATTAATGAAGGCATTTTCAAAGGTATTCAATTACATGGGTCGACTTATATTTCACATCTTTTCTATGCAAGACGAAGCTAGTTATTAGGAGAATGGTCAGATGCTAATTTGAAAGGTAATACTTAATTTCTTCAATGTTTTCTTTCTTGCGTCGGGCTTGAGAATTAACATTAATAAGAGTCAAGTGTTGGGTGTGGGAGTTCCACCTGATATTGTAAAGCAAGCAGCGGCGTCAATTGGATGTGGTATCTTAAATAATCAGTTTCGTTATCTAGGAGTGATGGTGGGAGAGTGTATGTCGAGTCTTAAAGCTTGGTCTCCTACGTTGGTCAAGTTAAGATCTCGCCTTTCTTCATGGAAGGTGAGAACGCTTTCTATTGGCGAAAGATTGACCCTTTTGAAAGCGGTTCTTGGGGCCTCTCCGTTATATTATTTGTCTATCTTTAAGGTGCCCAAAGCTATTTTGAATTCCATGGAAGCTGTCCGTAGTAAGTTTTTTAATGCTTGGATACTTGGCTAAGATTTTTAACTGGGCTGTTGGGATAAGATTTTAGCTTCGAAGAAAAATGGAGGTTTAGGCGTATCTAGTTTTCATGCTCTTAATCGAGCCCTTCTTTTAAAATGGGTATGGCGATTTATTTCCCAAGACGGTTCGATGTGGTTCCGGGTTATTAAAGCTATTAAGAATAGAGTAGCCAATGTCCCAATAAGCTGTTTAGTGACTGGTTTTTGTATCTTGTTACTTCTGGTTTCTTTGCAACCGTGGACCAACTTTGCTTATATTTACAGGCCGTAAGAAAATCCATCCTACCTTAAATCCTAATTCTAGTCAATTTCCAACTTTGCTTATATTCCAAGTTTACTAAAGCCCAAGTACACTTTCTTTCCTAGAGGTGGAAACAAGCCAAGCTGCTCGCAATTAACACCGTAAAAGCTTGAAACGAGCTGAGCCTAAACGAGCTCAAGCCTTGTTTGAGGCTCATTTATTTGACGAGATCGAGCCTGAACTTGATACTACATGCTTGATTGGGTTCATGAGCTTAAACAACCTAAACAAGCATTAAAAATGTATGCTTTTGTATATGTTAATACATTTGGAATACGTATAATTGTATATCGTCTTATACTGCATAACAAGCTTAAGCTTATTGTAATAATCGAGCTGAGCTTAAGTACAGCTATATATCATTTAGACCGAGCACAATATAATTCAAGCTCAATCCTAGCTCAACTCGTAGAGGAATTGCATTGGAATCATATTCGTGTCCTTTATGTTCCGCTGCTGAGGAAGACATTAATCATATTCTTTTCGGATGTGATTTAGCTCATAGTATATTCCGTCGGATTTGCCGTTGGTGGGATCTAAATTGGCAGGTTTTGGTGAATTTTTCCGAATGGAAGTCTTGGTTTTCTTCGATCCGACTTCCGATGAAAGTTAAGTTACTGTTGGAGGGTGTTTTCAACATTGCGTGGTGGTTTATTTGGGGGTTCAGGAACCGTACCATTTTCGATGAGACAGCTCCTAGAAGATCGGTCCTTTTCGACGATATTGTTTCTTTTTCTTTTAATTGGTGCTCTAGTAGATGTAATAGGGCGTTTTCATGGGATTCTTGGTTTAAAAACCCTAACCTTATTTCCTTGTAATGTTCTTCTAGCGTCTTGCTAGTTTTTATAATATCGTTGTCGTTCAAAAAAAATCATAGACGATAAATTTTTGTGAGGCATTTTGTCGAATAGCTATATTGAATCCTCAAACAGATCAAACAACGAATAAGTCTTACATTATTATTATTTGGATGCTTTTTAATTAACCCACTAAACACCAATTTTGCTTCTTTAATCCTATCTTTTTCTCATAATCAATTTTAAAAACCTAACGAACCACGTAAAAAACAGGTATGTATCTTATTCTTAAAACCCTAATTATGAAAATATGCTGCTGTCTTGGCTGACGACTAATGGTTTGGAATCTCAGCATGTAAGCACTTGAATTCGTACTGTGTTTTAGTTTTGTCTTTATTAATATATATTGGCTTCTTGATACTTTCTTCAGATCAAGGGAAATAAAGTGAAACTCAATAGGTTATGTTACCTTTATCAGATTAAGTGCTAAATTTTTCAATTTTTTAATAGTATGCATAAGTTATTAATTGAGCAAGATTTTTAATAAGGTTATGTAAGATTTGTTAGTATCTATACTAACCACAACTTCTTATGCTTTGGTGTATTGCAGGTCAATGTTCTTGGCTTCTCAAGAAAACAACAAATAGTTGATAATGTTGCTAATTATTTCTTATGTTTAACATGTAAAATAATAAGGTGACTAAATGAACCCGAGACTTGACTTTTAAATTGACCTTGATATACATAGTTTTACTAAAGAATAATACTTCTAATGTTAAACTTAACGTCAATGTCGACACACAGGATGTAAATGAAATAGGTGTTGGCATTCCTGGGGTAAACAATGGCACAGCAAGTTCAATAATTGTGGAAAAAAATGAAGAGAAACCGAAGCAACTGCTGGATTAATTAAGCTCAACTGTGGGTCCAGATTCTTTCACAGATTTATACTTCAATTTCTTCTTATGTTACAATAGGCCATAACGGGTCGTTCAGGTTGGGTTTGGAACATTCTTTTGGGAGTATTTTCAGAATTATGTTAACTTCGGCACTAATTTTACTTAATTTATAAACATTGTCGCAACAAAAAGTTTTATGAACCGAACCCGCCCGTTGGGCGGGTTATGTAACTAGTATGTAATGATAAAAGCAGTATCCTCAAAATTCTTAGCCAAGTTCATCGAAAAATCTGCCTATGAAAAAAGATATATCTTAGAAATTTCATTGTTTTTTTCATTAATATTTTTTTTAAAACGGCAAGTTAGTTGTTAGTGATTCGAGCTCACAGTGACATCCAATTGGAAAGTATGCAAGACTCGAACTTTCTCCTTAGGAGGTAAACCCTACTCCTTTTTTGCTCCAGAAAGGAAACCCCCACGGAGAAGCTCGAATCCGAGACCTCCCGCATGTGATAACAACATTCCCTAGGTTACCTTGGTGGCTATCTAAGCTAGCCCAGATGGTTTGTTTTTTTTATCATCAATCTAACTTACTAGTATTATAACACATTAAGTATTAACCATAATTAATACTTCATCTCAATGTATAACATGTTTTGTAATTGGAACTTGTTTATGATATAAGATAAATTATACAAACCTTTCATGATGTATTTTACAATGAATTACCATCACTAAAATCTTTGTTATATTAAACAACAATATACGAACTAAACTATCTAACTTCAAATCATAATGTAATAGGGCTTTTGAGTCATGTAACCGACAATTTTGGTCGCCTTGATGGCCTTTGTTATTTATGCCCCATAAAATTACTATTATTTTTGGAGCTTATTAAGACGAAGCTTGAGTTAACACATTTATTCATCAAATAAAGATATTTAACTTTTACTTGTTATAACGACATGTGCTCATTGTGAATAAATGAAACTACAAACTGTGGGTTGCCTGTATGAAGAAGGATAGGGTCTACCTCCGGCACTCATCGATACCTCCGGACCTAAGCTAACCTCCGTTAGACATAGATTATTTGGAGAACCATTCCAACGGATGGAGGAGGCCACCTATTATGATTCGGATTATCATATACGTTAACATGTCCCCCAATCTAGTATGATGTAGTCTTAAATATGTTATATTAGACTCAAGTGTTTATTGTAGCATGTTTTCCGGGCATGATATTCGAAGGATCATATACGTCAACATGCTACTATTTCAATAAGGATCATTATTTGGAAAGATCATCCATTTATTTATCAGTTTTTTTTCTTTTAATTGGTTTTGAGTGTAAGTTTTGTGTTTTAATTGGTTATGGTGGAACTTAAATGACATGTTATTAGTGAAGTGATATTTTGGTGTGTGAATTTTAAAAGTGAGGATTCTTAGGTGGCGCCAAAAATGTGTTTTTAGCATGCCACCAAACCGAGGCTCTAAGAATGAGATATAAGCAATTAGTAATTAAACCTTAGTTATTTGGCATTTTGCTATGTAAGATTATGGTAATCTCACTAGCAATGTGAACGTGATCATTTAGGGTGGAAAATTTTTGTAATGAGATGGTGACACAAATATCTAAAAAAAACAATAATAAGAAGACCATAGGACTGTTAATTTGCGCGTCAGTGTTAGTTGTAAATTTGTACTTTTATAAATTACAATCTTATATCATATTTCATTGTCTTAGACTTGTTTATGTATTTATATAATCATATACAATTTTAGTAGTTAAAAAGTATCTTTCTTCTATTATATTTAATTACTTTTATAAACTTTCCACACACTTATTGGTTTTTTTTTTTTTGACTTATATGTTAGGTGCATTTGATATGTCTGAACATATATACAAATTAAATTCATATATATTCTTACTTATTTTGTCATAAGGACCGTTAATTTATTATATACGTTAGCTTATTGTGTTGTTTTCACATTTGTTTTTTAGCGTACTTATACATATCTTGAGACAATAGGACGTTGTGTGTTACTTGATTTCATGTGCTTGCACTTTGCACAACTGAAAAATCTTAGAGAGCTAGGTGTGCAACGTCATACACCCCCGCTATAGGGCAATTTGGTGCTTATAACGGCTCCATCGACACCGCGACTTGTGCATTTGCGCGCCATGACCATAACGAGAGTTATTCGATTTTACTTTTTTTGAATGTACAAGTGAAGTGAGTGTGCTTTTTTGGTTGTGTGTTATAGCAATGTCATGAGGAATGGTGTTTTTGTTGTTGTGTGTTATATGAATTTGATAGGGAAAAAACTGATATGGCATGTTGTATAACACCCATATAACACCATGGGTACCGAGCACCGGACCTAAATCGACTTCGCCCAAAACACCGGACCGAAATGGTCCGGTCGGTCTTCGGTCCGGTCCGGTCCAACAAGGCATAATTGCCGGTTTTTTCGTAAGACCGAACCGTACCGAGAACCGAAAACAAGGAAAATGATAGACCAACGACCGGACTAAAATAGGTTCGGTCCGGGCCGGTTTCTCGGTTCGGTTCGGTCCGGTCCGCGGTACGTTTTGCTCACCCCTACTTTCAAATATGGGTAGCTTTTAAAACTTGTTTATGATAGTCACATTATACTTACAAAACCTTTCTAATTTTATAATTTTTAACATAATACTGTAATATTCAAACTTATTTCTGAATCCTACCTTTTTTCATCAAGAAATTGGTTTGCCCTTTTGATCCTTTTTTTTCACATTCACTTATAAAATGTGTACATTATATATGTCCATGCCGGTAAAAAGTATATAGTGTACTTTTTCTGACACTTAATAGTGTCAGGATAGGTTGAAACTATTTCTGACACATACATGTGTCACTATAAGCTAGTAGTAAAGCAAATGTTCATATGTATAATCCCCCAGCCTTCTTTATACATGTAATGTACCACAGTTCAGTAAAGCAACAAAAAACTGGCTATTTAATAACAAACAGTATAATCCTCCAACCTTCTTTATACATGTATTGTACTTCAATTCAGTAAAGCAACAAAAGGCAATATAGACCAAGTATTTGCCTCACCACAAACTAGAAACGAACATCTTTCTCAAGTATGAAATGCAAGTAGAATGATTATCGCAATTCAACTAAATATAACTGAGATAAAAAATTGAATAAAAGCTTGGTCTTCGCAGTCCTCTTGTGGCTTCATTCCTCATGTCGCTTATTTGTTTCTGTAAATATTGCACATACAAAAACTGCTCAAAGGCTTGCTAGTATAAAAACTACATTTCTATGTCTAAAGTAAATCTAGCAAACCTCGTTTGGGTAAGATTTTCATCATGGGTTGAACCATGTAAGATAAAAAAAAACAATAACATGTCATTTACGTCAAAAAAAATACAGGTCAGCGGGTCAAATGGGTCATGAAAAGGGTTAGAATGGGTCAAATGGGTCGAAGACTCCCATCGCAAAACTTACCAGAAACTCGATTAAACAAAATAATAACTTGTATTCACTTTAACTTATTTATAGTTTTTGGTACTGAGATCAATTCGTTTCGACACTTAAAATATTTAACATTCAAAAAGTGATAAATTTTGAAATTCATGTTAGAAGAATGCAGAAAATAATGGGTTTACCCGAACCAACCCGTTTGCCCCACGACCATTTTAACCCATTTCTAAAGGATGACTTGTTTGTCCCATGACCCAAAACGACCCAACCCGCTAGTGGTAGTTTAAAGTCTACTGAAGCACATATAAGTGTGTTGAAATAAACAACTATCTGATGTATTAAGACGACTTGCATCCAATTTGTTGACGGTATTAGTTAAAGGGCTTCCAAGCATTTTAGGACAACTTTTTTTTCCAATAGAAACTATACATACAAAAACAGTTAAAAGGGCATAGAATCAGACTATTGTATGGATGAGCCCAAAACCAATATCTTTTTACTAAAATGAAGAGCATTGAATCGGAAATTGTGCATATCAAAACTGTTAAACTAAAAACCTACCTGAAGTATTAAAACGACTTGTGCCTGATTTGTTGAGTGTATCACGGACAGCTGATTTGTTTCCTGTAAAAGTTGTACACACAGAAAAGTTAAAAGGGCTGCAAGTATTATTTAAGGTTTGTAAAAGAAATTCTACGTATAACTTGTGCCTGATTTGTTAAGAGTGTCACGGACGGCTGATTTGTTTCCTGTAAAAGTTGTACACACAAAAAGGTTTTTTTTAAAACGGCTTGAATGCTTTATATAACGCTTGTTAAACGTAAGAATTAACAACAGTACCTGAAGTATCGATGATGATTTAACACCTGATATATTGATAGGAATATCATGAACACCTGATTTGTCTCCTGTAGGAGAAATTGTATACACAAAAACTATTTAACTCTAGCACGAATGAAAACTGTACACGGACTACAAGTACTATTTAAGGCTTCTTGAAATACTTGAACGTATTAAAATTGTTACTGTCTACAATCACCTGAAGTATGATGACGACTTCCACCTGATTTTTGAGAGGCCTTTTTTGAATAGTTGATTTCTTTTACCGGAAGAATGCACTCACAAAAAACTATTGAAGCCCGCCATATAAAACCATGTAAATAGAGATTTAAGGCTTGCAAGTCTAATAAGAAACTAAAAAAACGTTTGATGATGACTTGCATTTGATTTGTTGGGATGATTATCATGAACACTGCGTACATAAATAATACGTCAGGGCTATTTAAATGATAGTAACAGACACCGCAATTTATGGTGGGTCAAGTTCTTGATTTTCATTGGGTGGTTTTGGCAGCGGGTTTCTTTCTTTTAGATCAATTGTTTCTTTGCTTTTTTTTAAAATAAAACAAGCAACTGTAGTGTATAAACACTAACTATGAACTAAACCCACCCAGCACAAACTAACAAAACCATCTGCAAGGTGCAGATAAGCAACTGTAGGAAGGGGCCAAACTAAGAAGAAATCAGACATCCCAAAACCACCAGACCCGATTACATTTGTTGGAAATCAACCCAGCACAGACACTTGAATTTCACAGGAAACATTAGGGGTTTTTACTAGACGCAACTCTACAAACAACCCTACTCTGGATTTTTCAAATAAAATTAACACAAATCACATAAAACAGCGCTACAAACCACCCTGCTCTGGTATATTTACTTATGTTACGCTGGGCAATGGATTAAGTAGAACATATTTGCCAATATGTGGTTCAATAAATCTATACATTAAGACAAAAAGTACAGTAGGCCAACTCAGAATATATACGAAATACATAACTATTATGCTGATTATTTTGAAGTCTTACATTGTATAGCTACAAATGTAAAATCTACTATTAGCAAAATCTTATAATCTGTCCAAGTAAAGAAAATACCTGAAATGTGAATTCTGATGGTTACTCGTACCAGAAGCTGAACTTGGGTTTTTGCCAGTCATATTATCATGAATACTAGATAAATCATCAACCTGAAGTAATGTAAAAAAAGTTTATATACGCGTAAGAAAATGTTTGAATTAAAGTAGTCAAGAACTAAATCAAGTGTGAAATTACCTCCATATTCATAAAATTCGTGACAGATGACAAATTTAAATTGGGTACTTGTTCTTAAACAGCAGCAGCAAACATCATAAATCCTTGTCGAAGATATTTAACCTGAGCCTTCAATAAAGGAACTTGAGGATCGTGCGATCTTTTGTTGTTTCTAAACTAAAACTTTCCTGTTGCAACGATGATGAGCCTTCTTTTTCTGGTCCTTTTACTTTTGTCAAATCATCATTTGTCCAATCAGAGTTGTTGGTTGTCTCTTGATCAGTACTACTTGAGAGTACATAAGTCCCTATGAAACACATGTAAAATTAAAACCATTTATGTTTTCTGAAATTGAAGGGAAGCAAAGAATGTATCAGAATATGTTTACTTTTCAATTGGGTACATCCAATGAAACGGTGTAGACCTCGTGTAGTACTCTCTAAATATGTGGATGATAGATGGACCATCAAGTAAAGAATGAGGTGGGAATATTTTTTCTGTTTGTATATGTACAGAACTCGAGATTACAAGAAATGAAGATCATTTTCGTCAATTCCTTAGCAGTTCGCCTAAGAATGTCACAAATACTCGATGATGAATGAGTGCTAACTGATACGGCAATGTTCTCGCAATGCTATAGGTATATATTCTCTGCTTCTACATTTGACAGTCATTATTTCATAAGGTAAGCTTTCTTTCTTTTTAGCTGCACCAACGTGAGTTGTTGGTTATGATTATTCATATGGGAGCTATGATAGATTAAGGGGTTTTTGGAAAATACATATTCTCGGCTCGAGTCAGTCATAACATGCTTTTGGCTTATACATTATTATTGCTTCGAGGATTTTTTTTTGGGGTGAAGTTACCTTCGTATGGCCTAATTTTCTGTTTTGCAAAGCATCAAATGTTTCAAATGTTTATTATTAGTAGAAAAAAGAA
Source organism: Tanacetum coccineum (assembly GCA_026074375.1). Classification (NCBI taxonomy): domain Eukaryota; kingdom Viridiplantae; phylum Streptophyta; class Magnoliopsida; order Asterales; family Asteraceae; genus Tanacetum; species Tanacetum coccineum. The sequence goes on from BQNB010005179.1 coordinate 73,061, forward strand.
CGCATCCTTCAACTAAAAATTCTTTTTTGCACAAGCATCAAATGTTTCAAATCACCACGCTAATCTTCAGCTCCTTTATTAGGGCTGCATGCACTTATCTATCTTTATTCCCAGGTGTTTGGGGCTCATGAATTATTATAGAAAAGAATTAAAATTAGGTTGCTTCTTGACATACCCGGAGGTAGTTATACGGGATGCTAATAACTGGCCAAAATAATATATGAAACATTCATGTCCTTACAAGGATTGTATCTAAGTTGCTAACGCTAAGGATTCTTTTTGAGTTCTGTTGAAAATTCTGGATTCTTTCTCATCAAAAATTCTTCCATGCCTAATCCAATCGCAGTGGTGTCGTAATTTTCATCTTTATTCGTTCAAAATGATGCCATTTATTAAGGCTAGCTTGTCTTTGAAGACATTATCAATCTTGAAGTCTAGTTTCAAGGGAAACCAAGTAATATGTTTGGCGCTTGGCTGTTCTTTGTGGCGTTTCCTCTTCATCATGATTGTTTGTGGTTGGTTTCCACCTAGATTCTCCACAAATGGAACAAGTTTGTTCTTTCTCATGACCATCCCAAAACAGCATGCAACCATTAGGACACGCATGAATTTTTTTTTTAATACCATAACCCTAATATTGCTAAAACTTTCTTTACTTGATGTAAAATTTTTTAGGAGCTAATTCCCTCTGGCAATAAAATCTGGAGTACTCTAGCAACATGGAAAATGACTTGTTGCTCCAACCATTAAGGCACTTTAAGTGATAAAGATGTACTAAACAAGACAACTTATTGTACTTAGCACCCACATATACCTTCTGTTCGACATCTTTAAGTAAGTCATTCAATTTTGTACCATTATTTTTCACAGGTTCAGTATTTAAACTAGTATTCTCTTCACCTTCACTAGTATCTGCATTATTTCCTTCCATTGGTAATGTCGAGAAAAGGTCATCGAGTAACCCATGCATGTCATGTTGATAAATTCCCTCAAACAGTGTCACTGCTATCTATACATCCTAATTGCCCATCAGTTTGATAATCTAAAGTGACTCATTCGTCTCAAACAACTTAAACGTGTACATTACCTTCTTAAGTTTAATCAACCAGAAACCTATGTCCAAGCTACACTCGGTATTGAGAAACATCCACTCAAACTCACGCAACTTCTTAACTATTCGCCTAACTTGGAAATTATCATAAACAGTTCATTTCTATCCAAATAGTACCGGAAAACCAGTTCATAACAAGCTCATATAAGTTGATATATCATAACAAAATTTAATTACAAATTTCTTCATAACAGATCGAAAACAAAATCAAAATATAAGTAGAAAAACAAGCTTAAACAAGCACTCATTAGATAATTAATAACAAAATCAAAAATCACAGGCAAATCAAAATAATTCATCATAAATTAACAGCCAGATCCCAAAACTAATCTCATCAATATTAACCTAATCACATCAACCAATTGAAACTGAAATTTCAAAATAATTTTATCAATTAAAACCTAAATTTATCAATTAAAACCTAAATTTACAGTTAAAATCAAATCCACGAGTTAAAGCATCATGTAACGAATATCGAAAAATAAACAAAATTAAATACCTAATTGAGTGATGATCTACGGTGAGCTTCGATCTACGATGAGCTTCGATCTACGGTGAACAACTAGCCATGACGAATTGAGTGAAGAGCTTCGATTAAACCATGTTTTTATAGATGTTAAAGAGCTTCAATCTAAGGTGTGAGAGTGAAAATGGAGAGAAACTATTTTTATGAAATATAAGGGTGAGTTAATTTGGGGGAAATGCTATTTATTAGTTAAATGATATTTTGTTTAAAAGTTAGTCAAACTTTTGGTTCTCATATATTACGAGTAAATGATATTAGTCAAACTTTTGTTTACTTCTCAATCATTAAGAGTAAATGCATTTTATTAGTAATAGTTAAATACTTGATAATGAGTTAATCTACGGATTTTACAAAATATTTTGTTTAAGAGTTTGAAGGTTTAAAAGCAAAACTTCACCCTACTAGAGGTGCAAAACGGGCGGTCAAGCGAAAATCGTAAAAAAAAAAGTAAATAACGGACGCAACGTAAAAAGCGGGAGGATACGAAATCGTAATAACAGACGAAAACGTAAAGATCGGATGAATGAATGAAAACGTTTTAAATGTAAAAAAGACGGACGGGACTACGTAAAAAAACGACGAAAAGTATAAAAAAATGGAGGAAAACGTTTTTAACGTAAAAAACAAACGCAGAGTTAAAACAACGTACGAAACATAAAACGATGAAAAGTATTAAAAATGCAAAAGAACCGGACGAATACGTAAAAAAATGAAGAAAACGTGAAAATTTGACGAAAAAATGCGAACCGTAAAAAAACTAACGTAAAAAAACAAACGAAAACGTGAAAAAACTGACGAAAATGTAAAAACCAGACGGAAACGTAAAAAAACGGACGAACACGTAAAAAACAGACGAAAACGTAAAAAAACCTAAGATAACGAAAAAGAACAGTCGTTTTGATCGGTTTTGCTCAAGATTGAATCGGACCGGACCAAAGACCAAATATTAGAGAAAGGACGGACTGAGGACCGAAACGGAAATATGTTCGTTCCAGTTCAATTTGATCTGCGGTCTATTATGCTCACCTCTATTTACAACTTAGACTTTTCCCTAACAATTTTTTTTTTTGAGAAAAACTACATTTTTTCTCACACTTTTTTAAAGTGTGAGTAAAAGTAAGGCTATTACTAACACTTTGTAAAAAGTGTGGGTAAAAGTAAGACTACACTTACACTTTTTAAAAAAGTGTGGGTAGAAGTAAGACTATTACTTACATCTTTTAAAAAGTGTGAATAAAAATAAGACTATTACTTACACTTTTTAATAAGTGTGGGTAAAACTAGACTTTTACTTACATTTTATGTAAAGTGTTGTTAAAAATTAGACTTTTGCTCATACTTTTTAAAACGTGTGAGAAAAACTAAACTATTGATTACATTTTTTTTAAAAGTGTAAGTAAATATGTACTTTTAACTACACTTTTTTTTGTGTGTCATTAAAAGTTGTGTCACTAAATGCCTCCTTTTTTTTGTAGTGTAGTAATTTTTAACATAATACTGTAATATCCAAACTTATATCTGAATCCTACCTTTTTTCATCAAGAAATTGGTTTGCCCTTTTGATGAAGTCAACTTAGTTGGCTGAAGTCTATAATTTTTAACTTGATTTTTATTCAAACTCTAAAACGATTTCAAGGAGTTACAATCACAGACCTTTAAAGTTGAAGAAATAACATCAGTGAAGTTGAGAGTCGAGTCCCAGTTTGAAGGAACACGATGATACGAGTTTATGATTATTTCATCTCACATGTTACAGGAACAAAGCTTGGTGTCATGTCATGTCATCTTCCGCAATTTTATGATAAAAGTACAGACCGGTTAGACTATAACAAAATCAATGACATATAACCTGCGTGGTCGATGGTGACACGGTTTAAGTTATAATAAGCGACTATTTGTGTTAGTTCAACTTTATCATGTCAAACTGTCATTCGAATACAAACAATTCTCAGTATGACTACTCAATTGCCTTTAATAATACAAACAGTTGATGCTCTGATAATTTCTTATCACTGAAATATGTTGTTCTATGGTGCAATTCTCAGTCAAATTTGATGAAAGCTAGTAGTTTGACTCAAAAGTCAAATATTTTTGTGTTTGAGGATTTTATCCAAATGTAGAGCTTAATTATTTATGTGAATCAAAACTTGTTTATAATCTTAGATCACTTATAACACTTTCTTAAGTTTATTATTAACATGATCATCTCCAGCCTCAGATTAAATCCTGACTATTTTTATCAACAACACAGTTTGACTTTCTAGGAAGTCAACTGTGTTTAATGAGGTCCAGGAATTAAGTTATCTAACTTTGGAGTGCATCATAAAGTACTAATACTGAAAGATAAAGAGACAATCATACATTTGGAGTGTACCAGAGAAAACTATCAATGAACAAAACAGATTGAGCCAGAATCACTTGAAAATAATCAACAATGATCCTTTTCTTCATTTAAGCGAAGGGGTGCAGGTCAAACAAGTTACTTGAGTTGATCATTTAGTAAACAAGTTTTTTACTTATGTCAATGACAACCGTAAGGCTGTTCAATAATGGCGTTTTCAAAGGCTTGTGATTTATAGACCAAAGGTATAACTTATAAGACAAACTTGCTACATCATTATCAGATTAACTAAGTTTTCAACAGTTAGTCTGTTACTACTAAGTTATACCACCCACAAGATACATTAAACTATTAGACATTGCACAATGCCAATTAGGATCTTGTAAAGCAAGAGTATACAAATGAGGATGGAAGAGGTAGATGTGGTATGAAGAGTGAAACGTTCAAGCGGTTTAGAGATGCCACGGGGTGATGTGGGGGATGGAAAACATGAGTTGTAGCAGCAGTAGGTGCTTCGCCATTAAAGGTTATTGATGAAAATCCTGTTACCTACGCCAGTAATGGTCTGTGTGATACGTTTGCTTTGCCATTAAAAGGTGTTTGGGATTGCTTTGAAACAAAATATAATCAATTTTTTTAGTGTTTGGACAGAGGCTAAATGATTGTGATGTATGATTATGTAAGTGCCAACTAGTGACTTTCAAAGTTGCTAAATCAAACTGAGTATCAAATTGTGATTATTTTACCTCAGCAATACAAAACACTAGCACAATTGTTGATTTGCTTATTGAAACTGATAAATTGCTCATCGCTCAAAACAACTTGCTTCATTCACTAAATCAAACAAAACTATGTCAAACACCGCAATAATCATATTAACAAGCAAATTCAATAGAACTAACCCAAAAATTAATCACTTCAACAAATCAATCAACAAAATAGAAAATTACTTTTACCTTTAGCATTATTATCCTCGGGTGACGAAAAATACTCAATATCATCATCATCATCATCATCAACCACCGAGCCTGAACACGAAGACGAACCCGAACTCAAATCCACCGTACTCTTACCCAAACCTGAACTACACCCGCGCCTTTATCGTCTCAAACTGAAATTCATCATCATGATCATCATCATTACTATCAACAATTATCTTCTCATCATCAGCTACGGGAACCCAATTATTCGGTTGTTTGAGAGATCATCTGGAGGGTCATATATATAAGGTCCGTTGGTTGCATCATTTCTACCTAAAACAAACCACATTTTGGGGGGTCATATATATAAGGTCATTCATCTCTTTCCTTTTTTTTTATTTTTCACACAATAGCTTCAAATTTTCAGATGTTTTTTTAGCTTTTAAAACTTGTTTATCACAGTTACATTACTTAACAAACCATACTGGTATTTTTATTTCTTGTTTGACCTTGTAAACGCATTTAGTTGAGATTCGAGTCCCAAAATGAAACAACACAATGACACGAGTTTATAATTATCTCATCTCACATGTTACAGTAACTAAGCTTGGCGTCACGTCATTGTACGGTATCATCTTCTGCAATTTTATGATATAAAGTACAAACCTTTTAGACTCTATTCTCATAACAATATCACGTATGTGATCAATGGTGATGTGGTCAACAGTTGACTTCTAAGAAACGGTTTGTGTTAGCATAGTTTTACCATGTCAAAACTGTTTTCCAAATTCTACATTTTGTAGCCCACCCATGGAAATGCACAATATGACTACTTAATGGCTTTCATAAATCTAAACAGTTCCCTTTAAATCTCAGTGACATTTGATGAAAGCCAATAGTTTGACTTAAAAAGTCAATTTTTTTTAATGTTTATGCTTAACCATTTGATCCAAATTTAAAGCTTCTTTATGTAATATGATCTTACATCACTTATAACAATTTCTTAAGTTTATTGTTAATATGATCATCTCCAGCCTCATATAAAAGTCCGACCATTTTTCATCAAGAACGCAGTTTGACTATCTAAGAAGTCAACTCTATTTATTGAGCTCCATGAATTTAAGTAATAAGTACCAGTACAGCACCCATGTTGGGGCTATACCTTAATTTAGCGTGTATTTAGAAAAAAGTACTACTGTAATCATTACAAACAATCATACGTTGGGAATGTACCAGACAATGCTAACGATGACCAAAATGAGATAAAGCCAAAATCACGTGAAATTGACAACCCGTGTAATTTGTAAAATGGAGAATGAGTCAACACAACTAGTCTGTCTTGACCAAGTTCTACTCAAGGACTCAAGGTTCTGATTTTGTTAAAACAAATGATTATCCTATAAAAACATTCATTTTGTTAAAGAGTACTTATAAAGAATGGTGAAAAATCAATGACACGCTCAACCAAGACAAGTATGTGCATCCATACAATTCTATGAAAACCTCTTTGAAATTTGATGAAAGCCAGTAAAACTAGTTTGAATGATTAATGATTTCATCCAAATGTCAAATGTCAAATTTGAAAGAGTACTCAAATGTCAAATGTTTGCATGATTAATGATTTCATCCAAATGTAGAGCTTATTCATGTATATAAAACTAGTTTATCATCTTACATCACTTATAGCACTTTCTAAAGTTTATTCTTAACATGATCATAGTCCCACCATTTGTTAGTTTATGGACGTAAAAATAATAGTTGTGTGTTAGGATCGAACTCAAGATCACGGGATTGCACTCACTACAAGTTCTTTATTGATTTAAACTTTTAAAGTACCAATACTGAAAGGTAAAATGACAGTCATACTTTGAAACACTTCTTTACAAACAATCGTACTTTGGGAGTGTGCCAGAGATAACTATCAACGACCGAAATGGATTGAGGCAAAATCACTTGACAACGATCAACAATGCCTGGGGAAAGAATCATAAATAAATCATCTGAATGCACATGAGAATGGATGCCGAGAGATCTGAGCTTTAGGTCACCGTCTGAGCTATTGCATTGCTTCCTGCTCACTCTCTGTTCTTAGAAAGATCAGTGTGAAGACAAAATATAAAAAAACTAAAATCTGTATGATAAACATACCCTGCATAGACCATTCGAGTTGAAAATTTTCTTAATGACTTACCTGATCGGAGTCCACTTGGCTAACTGTTATGCGCTGATCGACGATTGCTTCCTGCTGAACGGATTTCCTAATAGCAGAAAATGGTTAAATTGTTAGAATCATAGTAAAACAAATAAATTTAACATTCTAACGGTATTATTGCTCTACCAAGACAAAGAACACAATAATGTGTAGAACAATGGAAAAATTAACAAACCGTTAGACCTCTTGGTATTTTTCTTATCACCGAAATATGTTATCCGGTACAATTCAATGGAAATTTCAGAGTTTGACTTTCTGATCAAGTACAGAGTTTGACTTTCTAATGACATTCACAGAGTACAAAAATCCAAGATGGGATTATAATGTAATCTAACGATGTAAATACAAAAGTAATAAATATAATATTGGAAAGATTAATATAAAGCATAATTTGAAACACTTATGTACTACGATAGTACTTTTGGGAGATGTAACTAGCAAACAAATATCCAATGACCACAATGGATTGCGCCAAACTCACTTTGAAAGCAATACAGCAATCAAACATCAACAATGATTGTTTTGGTTCATTAAAGTGACCTATTAGAGAGACTCTACGCACTGTGAAAACTATCAACAATGCCTGGTGAAAAAAAAAACATAAACAGTTACATCAAGTTAGAAAAAATAACGTTTGAATGGAACAAATGTAAGGCGATCAATACAAAAACAGAGACACATAATGTACCTGTTATTTATGTATTGGCTCCTGTGGGTCTGTCAACTGCGTCGTTTAATGGCGCTGCTTATAATCTCCCATGAGAAATGCGCTTCTAGACCCTTTGGTGATACAACACAATTTTATCTTACCATGTTTGTTTGGAGTATCTCGTAAACGTTACAATCCGTTTATGGATAGCGTCCCTTCAAAGATTCTATAGCTGCAAGATCATTGTTGTTAAACATATGCATGAGAAGCAAACATGATTTCATTATCGAGAGATTTATGAGATGTTTTCAACTTACAAACTGCTTATCCTTAAGATTTAATGGATATTATGTAGTTAAAAAATCAGTTCCTCTAAACATTCCAACTCATCAAGGTCCCTGGGTACCTCTGGAATACTGCCTTCAAGTGTAAGCTTTCTTAAACCTCGTAAACTACAAATACTTCTTGAAAAATTTCGATGTTTTTGTACAAAGCACATACCCAATCGACATATGCAATTCAGATTTCCATGCGATGAAGCTGGATCTTCTTTATAAAAAAATTCAAACCGAAACTTTGGAAAACTATTGTCGGGGTGCAGTAGGCATACATATATGGTATCTGCAATCAGATGTAACACATATAAAGAACCAACCTCACATGAATCAAGCAGCCTGTCAAACCGAAAAGATTTAAACCTCCCACAACCACTCAAGGCTAATAGGAAAAAAAAAATCAGAAATCCAATGGGAACATTAATTTCTACCAAATCATAACAGTTTTCAAGATTTAACCATTTGAGATTTGGAGTCAGGCCAAGGTCAAGGGTCCTCAACTTTGAATGACTGAGGGAGATGCCTAAGAGCTTTGGACTTTCTGAAGGCATTTCAAGTTCTACAAAATCAAAACATCCTTTGAGTGTTAGATTCTCAAGATTCGGAGTATTCCCGAGGTGAATGGTCGTCAACTTTGAATGCCTGATGTGAACACCCACCAGTATTAGACTTTCAGAAGGCATTTGAAGTTCTACCAAATCATGACAATCTATGAGATTTAGTCTCTCAATATTTGGAGTATTCCTAAGGTCAAGGTTAGTCAACTTTGAATGCCTGATGTCGAGAAGTGCGAGCTTTAAACTTTTGGCAGGCATTTTAAGTTCTACCAAATCATTACAGCCATAGACAATCAGCTTCTCAAGATCCGGAGAACTCCCAAGGTGAATTGTCTTCAACTTTGAATGCCTGAGGTCGAGAAGAGTGAGCTTTGGACTTTCGGCAGGCATTTGAAGTTCTGCCAAATCATTACAGTGTGTGAGTATTAGCTTCTCAAGATCTGGGAAAATTCCCAAGGTGAATGGTCTTCAACTTTGAATGACTAAGGTGTATGACTGTGTAGGCAGAGTAGGATTTCTAGATCTTTTTAGTGAAATTGAATGCTGAAGGGAATTAAAGACAGGATGAATCATACTATAAAAGTAAAAATGTGCTGAGGGAACAAAGAAAATTGTGAAGATGGATTTATTCTTGGATATACCATGTGGTTTTGTTCACACTGCAAAGTATTTGGTCACACAGATAGTTGCTGCAATAAGAAAAGGAAAGTTGTGAATGAGGAAAATTCAGTGAGAAACAATGGTAATGAGTTCAAGGTTATGCATAACAGGAAAGTTGGAAGGGATGGTTTCAATATGAATAAGGGTAACAATGTGCAGAGTGGGTATAATGATAGAATGAGGTTTGAAAGGAGAAATATTAGAGGAAATAACAAATGGCAATATAATAATAGGTTTGAATACAGGCAAAGGAAAGAGGATAAAGTGAAAGAAATTGATGAAAATGCTAATGAACAAGTTAGTAAAGAAGATAGGCAGGAGAAGGAAATGGGAAAGGATAAGGAAAATGAGGTAAGTAATAGGGAAGGTTCTACTAGTCAGGGAAGTAGAAATGAGAATGGAGTATTAGGGACAAATAGGTTTACACTACTGGATTCTCTGGTAGATGAGGAGGAATTAAGTCCTAACATTGAGCAGAGGAAGATAGTGGATGAATTTTTGAGTAAAGGAAATAAGAATAACAAAGAGGAAATTCTGGGATGGAATGAGAATATGAAAAGATACTATAGAGACAAAAAAGAAATTTTTGATGCAGTTCAAGAATATGAGCAGAATGAGAACATATTGGATGAGAACTATGTTGACAAGAATGATGTTTTGAGGAATGAAGTGGAGGGGGTAGGAAGGGATATCTTGAATTAAATCCCTCCCCATTGTTTTTAGAATTGGAATTGGAAGTTGAATTAGTATAGTATAGATTTAGTATAGATAGTGTGTGTATCAGTGTGAAAAATAAACAGAGTGTATAATGAGTAAAAGAATTGAGAGATTTGGGGAGCTCAAAAACAGAAAGAGAAATGTGTTATAAAAACAGACAGAGTGTAAAAGTGAGGAAAAGAATTGAGAGATTTGGGAGCAAAAATAGAGAAGAGAGGAACCTTAGGCTTGTGTGGAAAACAGATAGAGTGAAAGTGAGAAAAAGAAATGAGAGATATGGTGAGCCAAAAATAGAAAGAGAGTTGTGTGCTAAAAATAGACAGAGTGAAGAAGGGAGTAAAAGAATTGAGAGAATTGTGAGTAAAAACAGAGAAGAGAGGATCATTTTAAAAACAGACAGAGTGTTTGGGAGAAAAAGAATTGAGAGATAGTGAGGAAAAACAGATAGAGAGGACTGCTTTTATTTTATAATGGATTTTAAAACTGGTGTTTGGAATGTTAGAGGCTTATGTAGCCAATCTGATAAGCAAAAAGAGGTGAAAAAACTTATTCAAGAGGAAGGATTGCAGATGTGTGCTATTCTTGAGACTCATGTTAAATATAAGAATATCAAGAGAACATGTGAAAATGTGTTTGGAAATTGGGAATGCTTAACAAATGGTGAAGATAATAATAAAGGATGCAGAATAATGATTGGATGGAATGTTGGGCTAATTCAAACTTGGATGATATCACAGTCAAAGCAATACATTTTTCTCCTGTTAGAAACAATAGATAAAAGGTCAAAATTCTTTTGTACAGTGGTGTATGCTAGTAATTCAGGCATAGAGAGAAGAAACCTTTGGAGGGATTTAGAAATTCAAAAGATTATAACAAATGGAACTCCATGGGTCATTATAGGTGATTTTAATGTGACCTTGAATGCAGCTGAGCACTCCAATGGTAGTGCAAATCCTTCAAGTGAAATGTCTGAGTTTCAAGATTGTGTCAATTGTATTGAGGTGGATGATTTACATAGTGAAGGATTCTACTACACATGGACTAAGAGTTTGAGGAATCCAAGTTGCAAAACCTTGAAAAAACTGGATAGGATAATGGTGAATGAAGCTTTTATTGACAAATTTCAACATGCCCATGGGATTTTCCTTCCTTATATGATATCTGATCATTCTCCTATGATAGTAAAAATTCCAAATGGTGTACAGAAAAGGAAAGGGTCTTTTAGATTCTCTAACTTCATTACTGATAAGAAAGAATTCTTGCCTACAGTAAAGAGTGTTTGGAATAAGGAAATTGCAGGGTATAATATGTACAAAGTTGTCCATAAATTGAAAATGTTGAAGAAAAAACTAAAGCAGCTTAGTTGGAGAAATGGGAATGTCTTTGAAAAGGCTGAGAGTTTAAGGAATGAAGTGAAAGAGATCCAGAAAGAAATTGATTTACATCCTCATGATGAAAGCATTAAGGAGAAAAGTTGTCAAATTTTGGAAAAGTATCAAGAAGCTATTCAGGATGAATATAGTTTGCTTTGTCAAAAAGCAAAGGTGGAATGGCTGAAAGAGGGGGATAGGAATACTTCTTACTTTCACAAGACATTAAAGGAAAGGGCACACAGAGGTAGAATTATGTCAATAAGAAATGAAGATGGAATAAGGTTTGAGAATGAGAATGTTGCAGTTCAAATTGTGAGACATTTTGAAGAATTCCTTGGTAAAAGTAGGCCAGTGCAAAGTTTAAATGGAAGGAATGCTATGTTTCTAAACAAGCTTAACAATGATGAGGCTTTAAAGATGATTAGGCAAGTTAGTGATGCTGAAATTAAAAATGCAATGTTTGATATTGAGGATTCAAAGGCTCCAGGTCCTGATGGATATACATCAAGGTTTTACAAATCAGCTTGGTGCATTATTGGGAAAGATGTATGCAATGCAGTAAGGGAATTTTTCATTACAGGGAAATTATTGGGTGAGGTAAATGCTACTCTAATTTCTCTTGTTCCTAAAATCCCTACACCTGATAAAGTATCAGATTTTAGGCCTATTGCATGCTGTAATGTACTGTATAAATGCATAAGTAAGATTTTGACCAATAGGATAAAAAGAGTTCTAGGTTCATTGGTTGATGAAAACCAGAGTGCTTTTATTGGGGGAAGGCAAATTACTGATAACATTCTGTTATCACAAGAGCTTTTCAGAGGTTATAACAGGAAGATGAATAAGAAAAAAGTGGCATTCAAAATTGATTTGCAAAAGGCTTATGATACAATTAGCTGGGAATTTATAAAGGAAGCTTTGGTGATGTTTGGATTTCATGAAAAGATGGTTAGTTGGATTATGACTTGTGTTACAACTACAAAGTTCTCTATCAGCATAAATGGGGAAAGAGTAGGTTATTTCAAAGGAGGAAGGGGCCTAAGACAAGGAGATCCCATATCTCCATATCTGTTTACTCTAGTTATGGAGGTCCTCAATTTGTTGATTATAAAGAATATTGAAGACAGTGGGATGTTTAAGTATCACTATGGCTGTAAGAGTTTGAAAATTACACACTTATGCTTTGCTGATGATCTACTTGTGTTCTGTAATGGGGATCAAGAATCAGTAAAGGTCATTAAGGAATCATTAGATGAATTTAGTGGTGTTTCTGGATTGGTTCCTAATATGCAAAAGAGTACTGTTTTCTTTGGAGGTCTTTCAAATGCTGAACAACAAGTTATTTTGAACATTATTCCTTTCACTATGGGAAAGCTTCCAGTTAGATATTTAGGAGTTCCTCTCATTACAAAGAAAATAAGTATAAATGATTGCAAGCCTCTTATCAGCAAAGTTAAAGCTAAGATAGGGAATTGGAAAAACAAGACACTGTCTTATGCAGGGAGATTGCAACTTATTGCATCTGTATTGAGCTCTATGCAAAACTATTGGGCTTCAGTATTTTTACTTCCAAAACAGGTCATATATGATATAAATAAAATATTGAAAGGTTTCCTATGGTGTCAAGGGGATCTTAGAAAAGGAAGAGCTAGAATATCATCGGATGTAATATGTAAGCCAAAGGATCAAGGGGGTCTTGGTTTAAAAAACCTGTATGTGTGGAATGAGGTACTGATGATCAAGCATTTATGGAATATTGCTGCTAAAAAAGACACATTGTGGGTGAAATGGATTTCAGTTGAGAAGCTAAAAGGTAAAAGCATATGGGAGGTTCAGGGTGATAGTAATAGCAGTGTGGGATGGAAAAACATTCTAAGCCTTAGAGAGAAAGTGAGGAAACATATTGGATGGAAAATTGGAGATGGGAAATCTGTAAATGTATGGCATGATAAATGGTGTAATGCCAGCCCTTTAAGTGATTTCATTGATTCAAGAGACATATATGATGCAAGATTAGGGAAGGAGTGCACATTGAATGAAATTATTAGTGATGGTAGATGGGTATGGCCAGAGGAATGGAATAGTGATTTTGAGGTACTAAGGAATGTGCAGATTCCTGTCCTTGATAATGAAGTTAAAGATAAAGCAACCTGGATCACTAATAATGGAATTGAGAAATGCTTTACAGTTAGCAATGTATGGAAGGATATGATCTGTGATGATACAAAAGTTGATTGGTTCAAGTTGGTTTGGTTTTCTCAGTCAATTCCTAGACATGCTTTTGTTACTTGGCTAGCAATTCAAAAGAGGCTCATGACTCATGATAAGATTCTGGTTTGGAGGCCTAATGAAGACTTCAAATGTGCCTTATGCAGTAACTGTCCTGATTCTCATAATCATCTGTTTTTTAGCTGTGAATTTTCTAAAGAAATATGGAAGGAACTGATTGGCCTTCTAAATGTGGAATTATCAAGTGAATGGGATCAGATTATTATGGAAATGAAAGGTCTCCCATTGAATAAGAACATTTGGAGCATAGTGAGAAGACTTGTTTGTAATGCTGCTGTTTATTACATATGGCAGGAGAGGAATAATAGAATCTTTAAGAATGAAAAAAGAGACAAAAAAGCTGTGTTCAATCTGGTAAAAGAAAATGTTGGGATGAAACTGTTAGGCCTCAGAGTCAAGGATTCAAATACTGTAAAAGAGGTGGAAAGGATTTGGAATATCAGAGAGTTAATGATCTGTAGTAGTTTAGAAGATTTAGTTGTTTTGTATTCATTCTTAGAATGCAACGACACAATACGACTACTCAACGACACAATATGATTTGGAATATCATAACACTTTCTTAAGTTTATTTCTAACATGATCATCTCCAGCCTTATCATATTCCCACCATTTTCATCAGTTTGACTTTCTGAAGAAGTCAATTTTGTGTTTACTCATCATCAACAACACTCTCTATTTTTTGAAACTATAATATTCTTTTCCTCAAGAAAGATGATTAATTATAACAATAATCTGTCATTAGAAAGTTGCAATTACATGTCCTTTTCTCTACACTAAACATCTCAAAGTATATTAACATTATTCACGAGCAAGACTACTTGATTTGATCAAGGTCAAAACGGAGAAGGATCCATGTTCGCTTGGAAAAACTCGAGACTTTTTTATTTTGCTACGATGCATGAGCGCCTAACTAATAACTTGGAAAAACTTGTGAAATACCTTGGAGTTGAAATGCTCATGTTGGAATGATGTTTTCCTTTGCCTATAAATTGGGGCAGCTATGAGGAGTTTTAAACAAGACAATAGCACTAACAATCTTCTCCATTTCCTTTCATCTTTGATGGCATCAAAAGAGTATACAAAATCTTGTATTATATGTGTTAATACACATAGTTGTACCTTTTAGCCATTTTGTTGTTCCATGTACGTTTCTCTCCACATCTTAATAAGAAATTTACTCCTCCTTTCGTCCTCGGATGTAGGTCGTTCAAAGCCGAGCGATTGAAATACGTAAATACTTGTATCTTATCAATGAATCACCTATGTAGATGAAACTGAGGCCGTTTTAGTTATAAGCAACGGTTTGTGCTAGCGCAACATATCAACGTTTTCCGAATTTTACATACAACAATTTGTAACCCAACCATGACAACGACACAATACGACTACTCAACGGATTTTAAAAATACAGATGGTACAAAACCTCCGTATCACTGAAATATGTTTGTCGGTACAATTCCATGGAAACCTCAGTCAAATTTGATGAAAGCCAGTAGTTTGACTAAAAAGTCAAATATTTGCATGATTGATGATTTCATCCAAATGTAGAGCTTATTTATGTGAATCGAAACTTGTATATGATCTTACGTCACTCATAACACTTTCTTAAGTTTATTTCTAACATGATCATCTCCAACCTTATCATATTCCCACCATTTTCATCAGTTTGACTTTCTGAAGAAGTCAATTTTGTGTTTACTCATCATCAACAACCACCGAGCCCAAATCCATCTTACAGTTATCCTCCACCCTACACCCTTGCCTTAACCGCTTAAACGCGGTGTTAATACATTCTCATTCTCACCATCATCGGAATCAACATAAGTTAGCGTCTCAATTTCAAATTCATCATCAACAGCTGCCGGAACCCGATTCATGTGTCTGGGTGTATGGTTTATTTAGTGGTGCGGGTGTGATTTGGGGTTCAGGGAGATCATCAATATCGAAGTCGAAACCTAATGAGAATGAAGGTGCTTCAAAACCAAAACTTAAAACAAAGTATACACATTTTTACTGGGATATGATTGTGACACGCTTTCTACCCAAAACAAACCACATTTATTTCGAGTTTCTTGTGGCAGTGTAGCAATTGATCAATAAATCAATTCATACTTAAAGCTCTTTTGAATTGATGAATATGAAGTAGATGCCATTGAAAGTGTATATAAAAGAACCGTAGTAGATTTATATCATTATTGTTGGGGAAATTTTTATAAGCCTTAGAAATTAAGAAACTTGGATGAAATGAATAACCCTCAATAGCGTATCCTAAGAAGGCAGTGCTATACCACTAGTGTTGCAGACATCAAAACTTTGAATTCGGATGAGGACACAAAATAATGAAAT